>CAWUFW010005932.1:1057500-1240393 GCA_963921515.1 Calotriton arnoldi
TTGGTAGAACATACATTTTAGATTATGCAGAAAGAGTAAAACCTTTCTACAATTTAATAAAACCTGATTTTTCAGTAAAACAATGGACACAGTAACACACAGATACACTTCGTTCCTTACAAGCTGACATGATAGCTTCCAAACACTTACAGATAGGCGTAAACGTACGCAACCTGGTGATCCGTATAGTTGCGGGTCAATCTGGGTACACCTATCTAACATATAATGAAGGTGAAACAGTACCAATTGCATATTAATCACATTTGTACACAAATGCTGAGATGCGCTTCGCATCTACAGAAAAAATTCTGACAGCAGTACAAACTGCTGTAGTGAGAGAAAGAGCACTGGCTCAGGGGAAATGAATAATAGTAGTGACTCCAGTTCCAGCCTTAGAGGCTGCAACAAAAGCAAGCGTTCCTAACGCTAAAGCCTTACATCCAAGATGGATACAATGGGCTAATTCTCTCACTGCAACAGATGTAGAATACAGGTACGACCCAAATTTAAAGACTCAAGCATTTCTGCAATACGAACAAGAATATCCTCTACCCAACAAAATAATGCCTCTAGATCAGTATGAATATATAATTTACACTGACGGATCTGCTCTACCGGCCATAGGAAGTAAGCAACAATATAGCGCAGCATACGCAATCGTTAAAGGTCGCATGCAGGATGGAAAGTTCCACCCAAGTTGCACGAAAACACAATCTCTAGGAGACTGCACGGCACAGCTGGCAGAGTTAAAAGCAATGATACTTGCACTGGTAAATATGGATCGAGAATTTCCCACGCTAATTGTGTGCGATTTATTTTACTGTGTACAGTCATATAATGAATATTTGCAGCACTGGGTTCGAAACGGGTTCAAAGATGCAAAAGGTGGCACAATTAAGCATAAGATGCTATGGGACAGGTAGTGGAGTTGAAAATCGAACTACCGAGAGCTCACGTGATACATACACTGAGTCATCAACGTGATGGCGTTCACGTTGAAGGGAATTCATTGGCTGATGAAGCCACAAAGGGGGCTGTACGCACTGCTTCCGTAGCTGCAATCACTCGTTCTAAAACGAGAATAGACGGTGAGATTATGATGGCTGTCATTGCTTCACGTAAAAACAGAAAAGCAGTACCAAAAAGGTTTCCACTCAAGTACTCCTACAAGTTAGATGCCAATAACATTCCATTTGCTCAGATTCCTGGAGTGGGGGATAGAGTAATTCCAAACATGGATCGAAGGTTAGGTTTAATTCTAGCAGCACACGAAGGGATAGGTTCTGCACATGCAGGAGTTATGGCAACTGTTTCTTTATTGAAACAACGCTATTGGTGGCCTGGATTAACAAAGCAGACTAAAGACTATGTCTTGAAATGCGACATCTGCCAGCAGATGAAAGGTTCCACCGTAACACGTCCAGCACAGACACCATTATTAATATCTAACAAACACTAGCGTGTGTTTACTTGGACCACTGCGGCCCCTTACAAAGAGATGGGGCTCACAGGTATATCATGGTTGCAGTGGATTCCTGCTCAAGATTCCTATGGGTGTGGCCCCAACGCTCGGCTGACGCTTGAACTGTTATAAAAGATTTGCGAGTCTTTATAGGGATATACGCAATTGGCACATTACATTCTGACCAGGGCCCTGCGTTTAGCTCTCGGGCTTACAAGGAGGCCATGCGAGAATTGGGTGAAGCTTTGCGGTACTCCTCTCCATACCATCCCGAGGGAAATTTGGTCATGGAGAGGAAAAACCGAGACTTAAAGCAATCTTTAACGGCTAGAGTATTAGGCACGGGTGAGAGTTGGGTAAAACATCTGTACGGAGTGCAGTGAGCATTCAATAGCATGCCAAGAAGTTCTCTAGGGGGGGTCACTTCATATGAGGTCCTATTTGGGACAAGAATGTGGGTACCTGATCTTGATTGTGAAGGTGCAGTGGCGGATGAAAAGCCTTTTGACATCCATGATCATTTGGCTGTTTTACAGTTTATAAATGAGTCCAGGACACAACAAAGTAATGTCCATATGAAGCAGACTGCCACTGGGGAAGTCAAATCAGTCACGGCAAGACCTGTCTGTATCCCAAAAGTCGGGGATCTGGTCAGAGAGAAAATAGCGGACAAGAAAGAATTTGGGCCATCATACAAAATGCCTGTACAGGTCCTAGCAGTTGAAGGAACAAGAACTGTACTTCTACCGCCTCTTGCCGGAAAAAAGGAGAAAAGATTTGTCTCAATCGACCTAATCAAACCACACTATGTGGCCGATACTGAGTAGTAGACCATGTGTTCTCCAAAGTAGCAGACGCCCTCCTCTCGCTACATTTCAAGGAGTTCAAACGGAAAGACTGATCATGTTCGAAGAGTCTGCTGCACGGAATGTTGGACTATGCAATAATACTATGGAACTCATTCCCCTTGAACCTGAAGTTCAAATTCAGAACCAAAATGAAAGACAAATTTCAATTCGACTAAATACAGATGTCTACATCAACATGCCTCAACAAGAGCAAACTACGATTTCTACAAATCCTGATGCAATACCAACAATTGATCGAACTGCTTCTGGCTGCTTCATAAACTTTGATACGTTTTCTTTGGATCCAAATGAACCGGACACTATGCCAGCCCAAAAATCGCGCAAGCAGCAAGTTAAAGACTTTCTGAACTTTCTTAAAAAGACTTATCTGATGTTGGGTAGAATCATGGGTAATCACCGGGATACTTTTCTTTCTTTTCTGGTTAGGCTTAGTAATAGTTTTTAGCATGCTTGTTAATGGAAAATACCTTCGACAAAGCTCTGCAGCCCAAAAGGTGAATTTAATTTTAAAATCACACCAATCATCTCATCGAGAACAAAGGGGCACATTACGATGGCGGGCGGAAGCACCACCGCCGTGCTGGCGGATGCAAAAACCACCAGTTACCGCCGGCACGCAGCAGTCCACACGCCCGCCCAATTACGATGCGAAAAGCAGGCCAAACACCGCCGGCAAGCCAGCAACACCGTCCGCCATCAAAGTGCGCCCGTTCACGTAGCGGCGCAGCACAACTGACACACACCGTCCGACGAAACACGTCCCGCCCGGCGCATAAATTACGATGCCGCAAACAAACGGCTCCCACGGCAAAGAGACACCGCACGTGAAAGAGAGGCGGAAACACGGACGCAGAGCACGGACAACGAAGAAGCGGCACCCCGGGCATGAATCCAGCACTGCAGGCCCTTCCCATGCTTCTGCTGATGCACCACCAAGGACGCAACGTACCGCGGAGACGCAGGTAGGCACACACACAACAAGTGCACGCAAACAGCGCACACAGTGCAAGGGCGGAAAAAGCGGACAACCCCCACCAGCGCGTGCACACTACACATCCACCATCGCATCCACATATGACACACAGGCCAAATCCTAACATCGCGGAACACATGTGTACACACCACCTGGGACTAGGAACCAACAACCCCGTCACGGCCCCAAAGCGCCGATGACGCCGCCACACATGCGCACAACGCAGAGGCCAACCGCAGCGCCATGCATGCGTCGCACACAGACACAGGGACACAACCAAGCAGCACACACATCAGCCCCACCCCGAACGCACATGACACGTGACAGGCCGGCCACATACATGTCCCCAACGCCCAATTCACGGACAACACCCAACGCCACACAACCGACGCACACATGTCAGTGAAGTCACGCAACAGCAGGACACACCCCAGTGTAACAAACATGGCGAAGCACACAGCGGCGGCAACACCAACTAGGAGAAGCAGGGCCCCTTCGGGAAGAGGAACGCCAGTACCACACTGAAAAACCCATACCACCCTGCACATATGAACAAGACATATGAAACGGAACACCAAAGAGCCCGGTGACCGACAACAGGTGGCCCAAGAATTACATCCACACACAAGGCCCAACGCAGAGCGGAAAGGCAGCCTGCCGCCCACACAAGGGAGAGCAGACAGCACTGAATGACCTTCCATTCCAACACCGAAACCACAGCCCTACGACAGAAGCCGGTGAATACAGCCATTGTCCAAGAATAGACCAACACAGGCATGCCGAGGAGACCGACCACAGGGCAGATAGCGCATATCACAGAAGCACACAACGGACGGGGAAGAAAGAAGAAAACACTCCCCATGTCGGCCACATGCAAGTTAATTGGAAGGAGTCACACAGCACTGACCTTGAACTGTCTGAGAAGCATGTGGGAAGAGGGCCCGTGTCCTCCAAACAAGCCAACAGAACACAAGTCCTGTCTCCCTACGACTACACAGAGCTCACAGCAACCTCGGAGCGTGCACATTGCAGACTGCACACACAGCCGGAGCACGCCACCACAACGCACCGCTGCGAAATGGCAACCGCAACACACCTACCCAACTACGCCGAAGAGCTCAAGCTGTACCAAACCAGCACGATACATACATTGGGATGCGATCTCCTGTCCCTGCTGAACGTAAGTTACCGACTGACTTACCGCATCACATTGTTCAGCTGCGTCATGCCCGTCTTCTACTGTCGGAGGTGTCCCTACCAGCATCCCGTCGAGATATGCCTCTCCAACCCGGCATGTCTGAAGGCGGACCTGCTACCACTACTCCTCCCTCTGGACGCACACGACAGGGCCTGCTCTGCCTATGGGGGCATGGCGTATGTGGCCAACATCGCACGCGCACTGAAATGGAACCACTGTGCCTCCACACGACGGATCATCGAGAACAGCTACATCGAATGTCACCCAGCATGCCCCATCATGGTCCTCCAAGGGACAACCTACGAACAACACCTTGACAGCCACCATCCGCTTCATTGGCTGGCAAACATGTACACCACCAATGACATGGAAGCCCTGCTGGACGGCATCGCATACCTGACAACCTGTAAATACGTCGGACCACAACGCAGGTTCCCCGAGTGACCTATGAAGTCCAACCCCGCACCCATGCTCAGCTTCCGCACGGACTGGCCAGTCACCACCACAACAGCCATACCAAACGACCGGCAACTGTAACCACACCATCAACGACATCGCCATGACATCGGATATGACCGGGACATGCACACTGTTCCCCATCACATCCAGGAACACCGCATGCATCGTGGGAGGCAGTGGCATGGGCTCTGTGCATCGCACCCACATGGACGGAACTGCACGAACAACCAGGACACGACATGGATCCAGCGCACATGGACACACACACCGCTCAGTGGACATGAATAGGTCGCCTGGAGTCTGTGGGTGCTGCACCCCTCCCACCCCGCCCCGGGAAGCCCATACCAGGACCTTTGCATGGACGACAAGTGCATACAACAACAACACGACCCCAGTGACTGTGACATGTCCAGTAACCACCACAGTGCAACAACAAGTGGCACGCCGCTGCATGCACGCAAGCACATGCCCTGATGTCATCTCACATGCACGCGTGCATGAGGAACAACCGCAGCAAACCTGTCACATGGAACTGAGATGGACTGTGCCCATGATGCCGAGCGGTCTGGTAGGCTACATGTATACCGTCTGTGTCAAAGTCCGCAGCTCCGCAGCTATACGTAAATGTACATTAGCACAGCCTTGGCCAAGCAGATGTAACCCCACACCCTATCCCATTTGTAATCATGCTCAGTATATCCTCAATATGTATTCCGCTGCCAGTAGTGTCCACTATACTGCATCACAGAGGACAGAAGACTCAATATAATGTTTGAAACCAGAACTGTCTCCGCTGACTCATTTCACAAGTACGAATGAGAGAGGATGAGAGTATGTGAAGTACACGGCAGTCGTGACATGACCATGTAGTCCACTGGTATTGGATGTCAACGCAAATGAGTAGCACTACTGTGGAAGACACACATGTGTCGTGTGAAGTCGTATGGACGCAGTGCTCAGGTGGGTGGGTGCGACGGGTAGATGCGCACATGCCAAGTTGGAGCACGCCGTGTTGGGAGGGCTCATGAACAGTACACCACCGCTTCCCTGGGCATTGTGAGAGGACACCTGTCGGGGGAGTGAACACGTGTGTGCACAGCAGCCGGGCACACGTACAAAGCGGTACCAGGCGCACCTCAGCCCACCCTCTGTGGACGAGCTGGATCCTGTTGTGCGCCCGCCATGCCCCTTGACAAGGCACACACAGCCCCAGTCGACCAGGTGTAACCCCAACATAGTCAATCCGCACAGGCGATACAGGGCACGGGATGGCAGTGGAGCATGGTGTGTGAGAGGTCTCCTCGCGCTCCTCCTGGTCATATCACGCAGGCAATAGAACCTCAACGTCCAGCATGGCAAAAAGTCAAATGGAAGTGTAGGGGACGCACCACAGCACGAGCAGCACTGACGTCACGGGAGGTGGCTCGCACCATCCCATCCATTGCCCATCATACCAACAACGCCACATGCCATTGCGACTAAGTGCAAGCGCGTGCGCCACCACCCCTGAGCCCTCCCAGAGAGGCCAAAGAGTGAATGTGTGGGCCATCAGCCACAGACGGACGCGGCATGGCCGCAAGGGCAGCCACAGCCACTGGGTGTCGCAGGTGGCGGATCCGGAAGGCGAAGACTGTGATGCATAGTCCATGCAGGCCGGGTCTCCATTTGGGGCACCACGCAGGTGGACGGCGTCCCGCCACACATCATACCCTGAGACAGCCCACTCGTGCAACTGGACCCACACATACACTCCTTGCCCTCTCTGGTGCGAGCTTGGGGCTGCCTGTGCAAGCGCTAGCCTCGCAGGTGAGCATGCATATTGGGGGGCGAGGGGAGGACATGAGGGCTGGGGCGAAGATGACTGTATCACTGTCAGGTAGTACAAGGGATGACCCAGATGTGGAATGGAAGAGACGTGTCCCGTGTGTACTGCAACTAGTCGCCAATCCAACTACCCCCATGTCCGGAATGTAAGCCCGCACCTAGGCCCGCCCATCCGCCACATCAAACATACCACCAGCACGACAACCTTCCCATTCGAAACACTGACTGGGGGTGGCGACCAGTGAACAATCATGTGTAGCCTACCCACGCGTACATGTGGGCCCTCCATGATCCATGTCACCTGCGGCAAAGTCATGACATGCGCAATGAGGAAGTGAGGAGAGCTGTCCGCCCCACGCACAGAAGGTGCATCAGCTCCACAGACCCAGCAGCGAGTCCAGCAGGGGTCACATGTGCAGGGGCAGCTGTGCCTGGTGTGAAGGCACATGCATATAGACAGCACATCGACCAATGTGTAGTCTGCCCACATCTACAGTCCATCATCATGCGGACATAGGAATTGAACACAGGGCAACACATCTTAGCTGGTGCACCCACCGTGACCAACAATGCGCAATCATCGACGTACCCGCCCTGTGCATGGCCCCCCACCCAACGGAGGCACATCCAGTGCCACCATCCCACACACACAAGCCTTCCACGGAACATGCTGTGTCCAATGGTCAGTACAGAGTCAGCGCCCATCTGGTGGATCCTGAACAGGAGACACATGCACACACATGCCAGCTCCCACTATGTACGACTGCCACCTGGCACGTGCAATGTAACCTCTCACCTGTGACGTGTGACTGCAAGCA
The DNA here is from genome assembly GCA_963921515.1 of Calotriton arnoldi. NCBI lineage: Eukaryota > Metazoa > Chordata > Amphibia > Caudata > Salamandridae > Calotriton > Calotriton arnoldi. The sequence continues at coordinate 1,065,104 of CAWUFW010005932.1, forward strand.
CACAGCCGTCTTGGCATGGGGCTGTCAATGTGGACACCAGTCAATGTTTCGGGAGCTGTGATCCGTACAGTGCTGTACATAGGGTGCAGTGCTGACACCTACTACTGTCTCATATCCCCTCGTGCCACAGGTCCCACTTGTATTGGCCGCTCAGCCCGTGCCCACATCGTCGTCGTCGTGTGCCATACTCATCCAGCCTCGGAAGCAGTACCATGCTCAGCAGACACTCATGTTGCCGTGGCGTTGCCGCTTGACGAATATGCAGTCAGTCCCCATCAGCACGCCCCGCAAGTCATTGGGGCCTAGATCCCCATGTGCATGCACATGGCAGTGGTATGTCTCACTTGCCATTGCCATTGTTGGGAGACCTGTGTAAGTGTATTGTGGCCGTGCCGTCCCAGCTTGACAGCTGGGCTGTGGCTCATGTGCTTGCTCAGTCATGTCAGTGATGTGTATGCGAAATTGCTATGTGCCGTGTTGCTTTGACATGTGTCCTCTGCCATTTAACCCAGGCGGAGACCGAACATTGACCGCCCATACCAATTGCTGGCGGACATGGACGATACAGAGGTAATCAGGAAGTTTCGGCTGGACAGGCCAACTCTGCATCGACTGTGTGCCATGTTAGAGCCCCATCTCCGTCCCCGCAGGGTGTATCCGACTGCTGTCACCCCCACGGCTAAGGTGATGGCCGCCATGCATTTCTTCGCCACTGGGTCATTCCAGCACACAGTGGGCAGTGGAGGAGGGATGTCCCAGCCCATGTTCAGCAAGGTGCTGAGGGATGTACTGGCAGCCATGATGCTGTACCGGAACAGGTACATCAGATTCCCCAGGGCTCGTGAATTGGCGGCAGTGAAGGGTGCATTCTATGCCCTTGGCAGAATCCCACACGTCGTGGGAGCCATTGACTGCACTCATGTTGGCCTTGTTCCACCACAGGCCACTGAGCACCTGTACCGCAACAGGAAGCACACGCACTCCCTGAATGTGCAAGTGGTGTGCCTTGCGGACATGGTGATCACCCACGTGTGTGCAAAGTTTCCAGGCTCGGCCCATGACGCACACATAATGCGCAACAGCATCTTGCCACGACTGATGGCCAATCTGCAACAGGATCGTGGCTGTATTGTCGGTGAGTATGTGGAGTGGTGTAGCGTGCTGGTTGTGCGATGCTGTCCCCTGTCCAGTTGGAATAGCAACGGTTCTCTGTGTCCCTCACACCCAGGTGACTCTGCGTATCCGAATGGGGCATGGCTGCTCAGTCCATTGAGGAATCCTCGCACCCCAGCAGACGATCGATACAATGAGGCACATGGGAGGACCAGACGTGTGGTCGAGCGTACCTTTGGCCTCCTCAAGTCCAGGTTCAGGTGCCTGGACCGCACCGGGGGTGCACTGGCGTACTCCCCACAGAAGGTGTGCCAGATAGTGGTGGCGTGCTGCATGCTGCACAATCTGGCCATTCGGAAGCAGATCCCCCTCATTGTGGATGACGGAGATCAACCAGGGCCCCAGCCCGCAGACCAGGACAGCTCGAGTGAGGTGGACAGCGGAGAGGAGGAAGCTGGGAATGTGCGCCAGCAGCTCATCGCCCGCTACTTCACTTGACGGTGAGTGTCCATGTACGACGGATGATGTGTCTGTATCTATGCAGGTGTGTGTGGGCTGTGTCAGGGTGGCCGTATGTTCACTGCGTGCAGTGTGTCAACGCTCCATGGCCAGGGTAGTATGCCACTGTTGGTGGCTGTGGCATTGTGCCCTATTGCTCTGTGCGATGTGTGTACATTGCTTGTAGTTGTTGACATGTACTGTGTGATGGGTGTGTGACACACTCATTGAATGTGCTCCTGTTCTGTCTCCCACCCCTAGGTCCCTACAGGCCCTCCGGATTCCATTTCCATGCCACGCATCAGGTGCCTTTCCGCCCAAGGTGGCCGTTGTATTCCGTACAATAAAGACACAGGGCACAAACAGCAGTTAGTGAAAAAGGTGCATTTATTACAAACTGTGACATGTGATTGTGTGTAAGGTGATGACAAAAGTGGTGCGTGCAGTGACAATGAGCTGTCGGTCATGGCTGCGTGATGATCAGGGTGTACCCACTGGTTCTATGTCCATAGTCCAACACACACATGCCATCCAGATGGCTGTGTGGAGTGGGATCGTAGAGCAAGTCAATGCAGTGGCTGGTCAAGGAAGGCTGGCGGAAGGCTGGCTGGCTGCCTCACTTGCGACTGGAGCGTGCGAAGTCCTCCCGGGAGATCTGTTTCCTCTTCGGACGGCCCCTTCCACGTTTGGGAGGGGGTGTGTGGTGGCGACCTGCTGGTGGTGGGTGAGGTGTGCTCACTGGCTGTGGACGCAGGGAAGTGGACACTGCTGCCCGAGCCTGCGCCCTAGCAGGTGGTGGCGGAGGTGGTGTTGCTGGCCTTGCCTGTGACCCCACCGCCACCACCAGCTGGCCCATGAGGTCCACGAGTTGGTCCATACGGGACACGAATTGGCCCATATGGGCGTCCATGGACCTCAGCACCCCCAGCACCTCCCGCGTGTCAGTAGCAGACCTGGCCCATTGTCCTTGGGCCTCTTCATAGGCCCCAAGGACTCTGTCCATTTGAGGCAGGGCATGGCTCCCAGGGGAGGCTGGCGTTTCCCTGACCCTGCTCCTCCTACCAGTCCTGCTGCCACCGGCCTGCCCACTAGCCACATTGCTCACCACGGTCCTCGCTGTGGCTCCCAGGGTGGATCCAGTCGGCCGGGCCACCACCTGCGCTGGGGCTGGTGCCAGCGAAGACGTGGTGGTGGTGGAGGCGGTGGTGGTCGGTGCGGCGATGGTGGCGGTTGCGGCAGTGGTAGTGGCCGCAATGACCGTGGGTGTGGCTGCAACGACAGTGGCAGCAGGGGACTGGGACTGTTCAGCATCCCTGGATGATGGGTTGGTGGGTAGGAGGGGTCCTGGGGAGCGGCTGGGCCCTGCCACGCCAGATGGGCCAGCTTGGTGGTCCGTGTCCGAAGAGGTGGACAGATCCTCCAGATCCGTGTGTCCTCGTTGGGGGCTTGTAGGCTGGCTGTGCTGGCTGCTGTCTCCATCCCCAGCGTCCAGCAGTTCGTCACCTGTGGAGAGAATGAGATTTGTTATTGTGTTGCACCTGGCGAAGTATGTATTAGTCGTCTGACATTGGCAGTTCGTGCAATCTCGTACATGGGTTTCCCGGAGGCGAGTGTGTGGCTGTGGCATCTGTAGGTGTGTGTGCTAGGCAATGGGACTGTGTGCTGTGCACATGTGGCATGGGACGGATTGGCCATGCCGATGGGTGTGTTGCTTTGCCCCTACTCATTGTGACTCTGGTGTATGCGGGCTCCTGGCCCATCCTGGGTCTGGTTTGTACTTTGCTTTTGGAGTTCAAATGGAACGCTTAGGAACGCATATGGCAACATGGGGGCCATGCCCCAGATTCGCATTTGGGATGGAATATGCTTTTGGGGTTCAAATGGAACGCTTAGGAACGCATATGGCAACATGGGGGCCATGCCCCAGATTCGCATTTGGGATGGAATATGCTTTTGGGGTTCAAATGGAACGCTTAGGAACGCATATGGCAACATGGGGGCCATGCCCCAGATTCGCATTTGGGAGGGTATATGCTTTTGGGGTACATGCTGTGAGCCATGGGTGCCGAACGTGACATGTGTTGTGGCAGCATGACAGTGCATGGTCTGAGGTGTGTGCATGCCTGACATGCCCTGCATATTTGCTGTCTGTTGTGGTTACTGGACATGGCATTGGACGCATCGTTATGAGTGAGTGATAGTTGTGTGCCAGCCAACGTATTGCAGTTGTCCCATCTCCTTGGTGTGCGTGCTGCCCTGTGCCATGTGCATCACTGCAGTGCTCGGGGGGTGTGGCCCATGTTGTGTGTTGTTGCTCACAGTGTGTCGTGCGCTTAATTGACTTCTGGCACATGGTTGGTCATGGGCATGTGTCTTAGCGTGACTGCTGTATGTGTGGCAGCTGTGCGGATGACATGCCTTTCATGAGACTGGGGCTGACGGATGGGATGGATGGTATGTTGTATGTGCATGGTGTGTCTGTGTGTTTGATGGGTTCAGTGGTGTTCGTGTGCATTTCTGTTGTTCCGCTCTGTTGCGTCTTGTGTTGTTTGTCTTACATAGGCGTAGTTGTGGGGTGTGTGGTTGACAGGCAGTAGGGGCTACATGGACAGGACTTCAATGGTGTTTCGGTTGTGTGTGATGAGTTGCACAGTGGCTGCCGTGTGGGACTATATTCAGTGTGGCTTGTGCATGCAGACGTGGCTCCTTGGGTGTTGCTATGTCTGTGATGGGTCATGTGGGGTGTGAGTCTGTTGTTCATGTCCGTGTGCACATTGTTCACTTGTTCGTGACGGTGGGCGGTGCTGCGTGTTCGTGTGCTACGTGACATGTCCCATGTGTTGGTGGTGTTATGGTCCTCATGCCTCCAGTAATCCAGCCCTGTCCAGTTTCCCACCTGCAAGTTGTTCGTGCGTGCACTGTACTGGATGCCACATGGCTCTTAGCGGGGGTGCTCCATGTTGCAGGTCTGTGGGGGTGGGGGGTGTAGTGGGTCGTGGGGGTGGCTGTACACCCACTGACACCGATTGCTGTGGACCGTGATGTCTGCCTTTCGGCTGTCGTTGTGCACTGCGGTGGCTGACACGTGGGTGTGGGGTGTGGGGGATGCTCCTCCTTGCTGTGCTGTGGGACTGGGGCCTGGTGTGTGTTGTACTTGGGCTGTCCACCGTCCCACCCACTGCACTTTGTGTTCCTGCCACTTACCTGTTACTTGTCGGTTGGTGCAGCTGTGCCTGACACATGGGTGTGGGGAGTGCTCCACCTTGCTGGTCTGTGGGAGTGGGGGCCTGGTGGGTGTTGTACTTCAGCTGTCCCCCTCCGACCCACTGCACTTTGTGTTCCTGCCACTTACCTGTTACTTGTCAGTTGGTGCAGCTGTGGCGGACACATGGGTGTGGCGGGTGCTCGTTGTGGCGCTTCTGGCATATTTGTGGACCTGTTGGTGGTTACGTGGCTGGCTTAGTGTACACATGTCCCCACGCATCTTACAGTTGTTCGGTTTGGCCTGTGTGTGGTAGTGTCTGTTGCATGTGCGTGTGATGTGTTGTGTATTGTGTGCTGGACATGGGGGTGTTTGTCCCTGGGAGCTGTGGCATGGTGGTTGCGCATGTGTGTACATAGCGGTGTGCTGGTATACATTAGTTTGTACTTACCAGCCTCCACTCCCCCTGCTAATCCGGCGAGGATCTCCGGATGGATTACGACTCGCACCTTCTCCTCCCACGCTTTGAAGGTCTTAAAGAGCGCGGGATTCCCTCCGCCAGTGACGGCAGCCAGCTCTCTGTTTTTGCCCTCCTTCTTCTTGACCAGGCTCTTTACGTCATTCCAACGTTTGTTTATCTCGGTTCTGTTCCTGGGCAGGGTCCCGACTGCATTGACCTGGTCTACGATCCGGGTCCACATTCTGTTTCTGGTGGCTAGTGGTGTGTGCTGGACCATGTTCCCATAGATTTGTGGGTACACCTTGATGATCTCGTCGACCATGACCGTCAGCTCCATGGGCGTGAACTTGGGCATCCTTTGTGGTGCCATGGTGTTTGTGGTGCTGGTGCTGTGTGTGTTGTGTAATGTGCAGGGGGTTTGTGGTGCCGGTGTTTGGTGGTGGTGGTGGTGGTGGTGGTAGTGATGTGTGCGTTTCTGTGGTGTGCTGCTGTCCTTGCTGTGTCACTGTGTCCTCTCCTCTCCTCTCTGGTTTGCAATGTAGCAAGGGGTTGTGGTCTGTGGGAGTGCTGCTTTTGTACTCACCTATGTGGGTGTGTCCTCATGGTCTGTTGTTTTCAGGTGTGTTGTGTCTGGGGTTCTGGCCTTTGTATTTTTTGTTTGTCCGGGGGGTGTTTTCGGGATGTGTACTGTGCTTGTGTATTTGTGCGTGCCTTGCTGTGTGGACTTGTTGGCCATGTTGTGTGCTATTGGTTTTGTGTGCGGATGGTTTCTGTGCAGGTACGTGGGCGCCATGGCTTCTGCCGTGTCGATTCTCATCGGCGTTGTTTGCGCTGGCGGGCGGTATTTTTGTTGTTTTTCCGCGCTCATGGCGGTGCGATCGTAATTTCACGTGCGGTGTGTCGGCCGTGAGGGCGGGCGGTTTTGTGTTGTCGTGCGTGTTTCCGTCCGTGGCGGGCGGTTTGACTCCGACTCGGACGATGGCGGGCTGTATTTTGTATGATTTTTCCGCCGATGGCGGTTTTCAGTTTGTGTACTCATAATGGCGTGGTCGGTGTTCAGGCGGTGTGTGCGGGCGGATTTTTGCCACTTCCATGCCTGGCGGATTTTTTTACGCCGGGTATCGTAATGTGCCCCAAAGAGACTTGTCATCAGTGAACATTACAGCAGTTCCTATACCTGATGGTATAGTTTGGGACAAGGTTGATTTCGATATATTTGGTCCGACCGAACTTTTGAGAATTCCTCATTTATTTAAAATATCGTTGAGTGATATCATTACCTCAAGTACATTTTCCGATGATTGGGATTTTGAAACTGTAAATAACATGTTGTCTGATTTGGAAAAATCTGCTGCATTTTATAATAGTGAACCATTGGAAAGCACGTCGGATTTCGAAACAATGTATTGTTATTAACACTATGGTCATCACTTTCTGCATAAATCCGTTAATCCTAGAAATGTGTTCACTTACCACCAGTGGGAACATTGTCCAACACCACCGAAAGGCAGTTCAAAAACATTTACACAAAAGTTTCCATATTTTTCAGGCTTTAATATGTCTGACCCAGCATCATATTATTATAAGGTTGCACCAACATCAGCACAGAAAAATATGTTAAGAAACACCAAACAGATTTACTCTGCTTCCTTTATTGCCCAGTTGTCTGAACAAGTTTTCGACTTATGAAAAGACACCATAGACTTAAAATCGGTCTGGGGTACTAGAGAATGGCAAGTACAGGGAGTAGAAGCTTTGTTTAGAGCATGACTTATCCCTCAACAAATCATGTTTTTGAACGAGACAGGGCAACAGATGTCTTGCCTTGGACTAGCCAAGAGCAACATTTGCTACACAATGGATGTCCCATTCACCAAGGAGATGGAAAGAGCACTCCTGGAGCGTAAATACCGTGACCGCATGGTACAACATCTAGGCACGCCTCGCCTAAGACAACTAAGTGCATCTTGGTTCTTGTCATTTCGACCAGTCTGGATGGACTGCATCTTACCTGTCCTCCGATGCCTATTTTGTGGAGAGAAGAATGCGTGTTATACCTTTGTTTGACACTCCCATCATGCGCGCAACCGGACATGAATGCTTTACTGGACCCGATAACGGCCCATGTTCTGCAGTGTCCTCAGCGTATTCCGATGTTGATGGCGGCATTCCTTGAGCCCCCACAGGTGCTAATAGCACCTGTTGGTATGGACACCAGCTCATCCTCTGACACCCAGGCTTTGGACGGCACACAGGCTGCCCCAGCACCGGCTGCAGACAGTGTGGAACATTATCTGTGCTCAATTGACGTACTCTGCGAGGTGCTACAGGGGCCGTGTACTGCGGAAGCAAGCAATGTAAATGTTGCGTCTACCAGCCAGGACACATAAACATTTGACTCATTTGGCTCGTCGTGTGCTGGAAAAAATTCACCCTTTTTCAAAACAAGCTCAAATTTGGAACTCAAAACAAAAATTGACATTCCTTTAATTTATTGGGCATGCATGGCTTTCTAATGCTTATTGTGCTTCGAACTATAACTACGGACACTTTAGAGCTATGGCTTGCAAAATTCTTTTTAACATTTAATTTTTTTTTTAGAAGTTTTAAACATTTTTAGCAAAACAGATGTTTTTTTAAAATGTTGTGCGTACCAATATCTAGTTAGGCTAGTAGTACGGTAATAAGTTGCATATGTCATCCAGTCGGAAGAGGAGTGGGTGTTATATTCCATATAGGTACCCTATATAGGCGTAGGTAACATTGCAACCTTTCACCTATATTCTTCCCTACATTACATACATAACGGTTCTTAGGGACTGACCTTTTACCTAGATATGACACTGCATTCAGAATGCGGGTTTCCCCCTAGTTCGAATCTCATACATTACGCATGAGGCTTCTTGGAAGCACAGTGGGACTAACATCTCCTGTATAATATCTCTGTATAAAGTTCAGGCCCAACGTCAACCTTTAGGCCGACACAGTAACACAGCAAGGTAGGATCCCTGGGGAGACTTATTGGTATATATTCATCACATCTTGCTTAGAAGGGGAGAGGAGACCGAGACTTCCCGGCTGACACACTGACCAGAGACGCTAAGGTTCCTGCATGCAGACACTCCAGCTCGCAGTGGTCTAACATCCCTCACGGGGTCAGTGGCGGCTCGCCGGGGGAGTGGTGCGTGGCAGGGCGGGGGAGGGGCAGGGTGGGGGGGTAGTGAACTCAGACATACGACGGACAGAACTCAGAGGGAGTTCTGTCTGTCGTAAGTCCGAGTCCACTACCCCCCCACCCTGGCCCTCACCTACCCCGTCCCACCGCCCGCACCACTCCCTCGGCGAACCGCCACTGCGCAGGGTGTCCAACTCAAGAGCAGGACGGGGTCCCGTATTTTCTCAATCTCAGGTAATGGGGTTGACAAGATCCTAGAGGGATTCTTGGCATAACACCTACACAGATGCTAGGTACATTTAGGTACACCTAGTTAGGGAGGCATACTGGAGTGCGCACTTTTTATCATGTGTTTTATGTACTTGTATATATTTATGATTTCTGCAAGATGGTAGAACCTTACCATCCCTTTACTTTTGTAGTACTTCTAATCATATATCTCTGCTACTGTCTAATGGTTGTTGCAGCTCATCTATTCTACTCTAGAATAACAACTGTTTAATAAATTCTTATTGAAAACGCCGAGCCTGTTTATTCTCTGTATCTATCTGAAACAAACTAAGTGAGCACGAGTGACTGAGCGAAAGGTAGTATATTGTTTCCACGATTCTGAGGGATCAGGGTTGTCATGTTCTGAGGTTGCCAGAATCTATTCTCTCCTTAGTAAGAGGAGATTATAGTGGCACTGTGAGCTAGCTGATACAGACAGGCTAATGTAACTGGTGGGGGTGCACGGAATCAGTCTGCCACCAATCCCACAGTTTATGTTATCCAAACGTGCAGATCCTGTATAGGTTATATGGGAACTACACGACAGGGTGATGCCCCAAAACTGGTCCCTGGATGCTTGTTTTCCGGTCCAGGGAGGACCTGGCCTGGCAGTTTGGGCTGGACTGTTCCCATGGGGCACAGGGTCAAGGCTGATTTTCATATGGCTGGGTCCAAACTGACATGGCATTGCGAGCAAAATAACGATGGATTAAACCCAGATCTGTGACTGGGGGTGAATGTTTGACAATGTTCAACATTCCATCCATCATATTTTTGTATTGCATTTTCACCCTAAGTGCGAAGGGTATGCCCAGACGTGGGTTCCATGCTCCCTACTCCACCGGTTTCAAGCTAGCCTGGCTGATGAGGGGTGATGCCCCAAAACTGGTCCCAGGATGCTTATATTCCGGTCTAGGGAGGACCTGGCCTGGCAGTTCGGGCTGGACTATTCACATGGGGCACAGGGTCAAGGCTGATTTGCATATGGCTGCGTCCCAACTGGAATGGCGTTGTGAGCAAAATAACGATGGATTAAACCCAGATCTGTGACTGGTGGTGAATGTTTGAAAATGTTGAACATTCCGTCCATCATCTTTTTGTGTTGCATTTTCACCCTAACTGGGAATGGTATGCCCAGACGTGGGTCCCATGCTCGCTACCTCACCAGTTTCAAGCTAGCCTGGCTGATGAGGGGTGGTGCCCCACAACCGGTCCCAGGATGCTTGTTTTCCGGTCCAGGGAGGACCTGGCCTGGCAGTTCCAGCTGGACTGTTCCCATGGGGCACAGGGTCAGGGCTGATTTGCATATGACTGGGTCCAAACTGGAATGGCGTTGTGAGCAAAATAACGATGGATTAAACCCAGATCTGTGACTGGGGCTGAATGTTTAACAATGATCAACATTCCGTCCATCATCTTTTTGTGTTAATTAAAGTTGGACACATTTTTATATGAAAAAACAAAATTATTGATATTGTCAATTCTTTGTTAATCTCATACATAATGTGTTATTTCTAAAAATAGAAAAGTATGTTAAATGAATAATGTTACAATATTATATTTTGTAAACTGCATGTATTTCTTTTAAAGGTACACCAATACTTCAATACAAATATATATATATTTGAATATTATTCTTACAAACAAATCACATTTATAAAAATGTAATATACATTGAAGTATGCATAAAATAAATTAGAATGAAGTTTGTTTACAAAACAGAGTGTGTCATTATTTAATAAATATTTGAGTGTTTTAAATGTATTCTTTATTTTTTAATACATGTGAAAATTGCAATCATCCCACAAACCATACAAATTAAAATAACTATTTTCAAAACCTAACTCCGATCCCTAAAAGATAAATGCATACCATTGAAATCAAAAGAACATAACCTGAATCCTGAACCTTAAAATAACCTAACTTAATGCACTAACCACCTAGGTGCCAATTACAATGAGTCCCGTAAAGGCTCTGTCCGGGCCACATCATAATGGGCCGCGCTGCTTACTTTCTGCCCACCTCATTATGATAGAGGAGGTCGGAATTTAAACTGGCCAGTCATTTCGGCTGGCTTCCGACGGGCTCAGAGAACCCGTCCGCCTGTCGGAAGCCGGCCAGTAATCTCAAGGGTGGGCCTACATAGAAACCATGTTGGAAAGTGTGTTTGGGGGCCCCCAGCAGTGCCCATTTGGTGCACGGACTCCGGTTGGAGGGGGCACCTATAGGGTCCCCTGTTGATCCCTGCACCTAGTGGAAGTCACCTTGAGGTGCCTGCCACTGGGTGCAGGGATGAACTGCACCTCCCTTTTCTCAACATTAGCTTGTGTTACGGTCGGTTTATGGCCGTAACACAAAGACTCGTTGAGCAAAGTGTGAATGCGACCGAACAATGTTCAGTTGCATTATAATGGGCCGTTTGGGACCGCCAACCGGGTTTCAGTCCATCTCTGTGTCAGGCAAAAGCAATTCCACCCGACATCGAAATAACCCCCCTAGTGTTTCTGTGACTTCAATAGCACATCCTTAAAACCTATGGCTGAACCCTAAAATAACATAAAAATATACCATTTAACATTGGGTTTCTGGTTGGCAGATGTATACACTACACCCTGTCTAAGAAGAAACCACAATCCTAGTCAGGGTAAGTCAGACACACACTATAAATTAACCTGTGCCCACCCTCTGGTAGTTTGGTACAGAGCAGGCAGGCGGAACTTAAGAGGTAATGTGTAAAGTATTTGTGCAATTTGAGCCGAGATGTGAGCAGCATAAGGGGTGATGCATCATCGCTGAGCTTCCAGCTGAAGGCGATGTCTCTGTTCCGATCTCTGCAAAGTTGGGATGCATCATAAAAGCAGATGATACGTCACACTGATGGGGAAGCAATATCCTCGGTTTCCGCAGCTGCTGCATTGTGACGTCTTTGAGGGAGGTGCGCCAGTTCTGAGCAGCGCAACAACAGCAAAGCATGGATTCTGGCAGTTGCAGCACTTTATACCCACTTTCAAGGGACCAGGACTGCATTGGCGCCACTTGGCTGGGCAAGACTTGAAAAAAGCAAGGTACAGGTGATGTTACAGGTGAAAACAAGAATTCTTTGATGTCTCTGAGATTTTAGAGCAGGGGCAAGCCAACATGCTCTTGGAGTAAATCTAAGTTCAAGTAAGATGTGTCCAGTCCTTCCTTAGCAGGGCATAGGGTAACAGGCAGCAGGGCAGCACAGCACAGCAGTAAAGCAGTTCTTCCAGAGCAGCAGTCCAGCAGAGTGGCAGTCCTTGTAGCAGCACAACCATCCTCCCTTCTGGCAGAGTTCTTCATAGGTTCAGTAGTTTCTGATTTGGTGGGGTCAGTGACCCAGTACTTCTACCCAGTTGTGAAGTGGAGGTGACTTCAAAGAGGGGCTTTGTAGTATTAAGAGGTCCTCCTTTCCAGCCCTGGCTCCAGACTCACTACAGGAGAGTATGCAGCCCTTTGTCTGGGGACAGGACACTGCTAATTCAGGTGTGTCAGCTCCTCCTTTCCATCCTGCCCAGGAGGGCCCATCAGGATGCAGATGGCCACTCAATCACACACACCCTTCCTTTGAGTGTGGCTGTCCAGAGAGAATGCACAAAGTCCAACTGTCACCCACCCTAGACGTGCATTGGAAACAGGCTGCAGGCACACAGAGCTTTAAGAGCAGAGAAACGCCATCCTTCTAAAAGCGGCATTTCTAAAATAGTAAAGTTAAATACAACTTTGCCAGCAAAAAGGATTTATCATTACTATTCAAATGATATTAAACATGACAGCTAGTACGTTTCAATCAGGAATTACAGCGTAAAAGTGTAAAAAGGAATTCCCAATGTTAACCTCTGAGAGGGGTAGGCCTCAGAGTAGTGAAAAAAAAAGTGACTACCAGCACATATAAAATTTAAAAGTACATGTCCTACCTTTTACTTACACAGCACCGTCATATGGGCTACTTAGGGCCTACCTTAGGAGTATCTTCTATGTAATAAAAAGGGAGTTTAAGGCTTGGCAAGGGCTTTAAATGCCAAGTCAAAATGGCAGTGAAAACTGCACACGCAGGCTCTGTAGTGGAAGGCCTGAGATATGCTTAGAGGGCTACTTGTGTCGGTGGCACAATCAGTGCTGTAGGCCCACTAGTAGCATTTAATTAACAGGCCCTAGGCACAGGTTGTGCCCTCTACTAGAGACTTACAGAAACATTAAATATTCCAATTGTGGATAAGTCAATCAAACCATGTGGTGCTGAGACAGAATATTGAGTTGGAAATGCCGACTTACACAAATATTGAGTTGATAATATCGTGATTCAGAAATATCGACAGAAAGAATATCGTGGTCAAGAATATCGAATTTAAAGTAAGAAATATCATTTTTAAAAATATAGAAGTCATTAATATTGTTTGCAGAAATATAGATGTTTAACATATATCGATTTTTGAATTAGTGTTATGTATTTTAGTTTATATTTTAAATGTATGTGATGTATGTTTTTTTATATAAGTATTGTTTATGTTTTTTAATATGTGTTAAATTTTTAGTAGTAATACATTTTATTTTACTTAAATTTTGCATTTTTTTGGTTTTGTAGCGGGTTGTGGGTTTATAGGGGAATAGGGTGGGAAGTAATTAAATTATAATAAATTAATGATTATTTTTTATTTATTTAATTTAGATTTTATAGAGTTAATTATGGGAAGTAATGTATTTGTAATTAATTATTAATTGATTGTTAATTAATATTAATTAATTAATTGAAAATTAATTATGGTAATTGTTTAATTTTTGGTAGGGAAAAGCGTCCGGGGGCAAGATGGCGTCTGAGTAGCCGCCGCTTCTGCACAGCTCCGAGTCCGATCCTCAAAAGATGTTTAAAGCCCCTGATTTGCTACCATAATCACCTTAAAACACTCGTAAAAGCTTGATACATGGATCAGCTTCAGTACTGGCAAATCGTGGTGACAATCGCTGGGCAAAAAGAACGGGCTGAGATCCATGCAGCGGTGAAGCATTCTCCCTGGTTATCGGCGGTGTTGGCTCATTCCGCTCCTGCATCCTTGACTCTTGCTGCCCTGCGGCGGGATTCCCCTGTGACGAGCTCTCTGGAGAGGATACTATCGGCTATCCACAGAATCCTGCCGACCTCGAGGTAAACAACCTTGACACACAGGAGCTGCAGCGGCACACCGGTCCGCAACCTGGGCGCAGAGGATACATTGTTGCCAGTACACAGAAGTTAAACAAGTAAGGATGGCGGGGCGGGGGGCGAAACCGCTTAAAGGCAGAAGCATGCATCTGACAGCCCCCGTGGGTAATGAACTATCGCAACCTAATCCCGCAATAGTCGAAAATCGCCAGAAACGCCCTGACACGCGTGGGGCAAAAAACAGGGACCAGATTGAAAAAGCTGATTCCATAGATAAAAACGAACGGACTGTCAAACAGAAAAAAGCACAAATGAAAATCACCAAAGATACTGATATTGGCCAGCCCGCCCAGAATGCTCACATCGGCCAGCCACTTATCTCCAATATATTTGGCCCGATTGATGGAAAAATGCACAATGTGTTGACGGTCGAAGCGGCTGGGGGAGAGGGCCCGATTGATCAAACTGTTGCTGTCAATGTTGCTGTTCCCCCTGAAGCCGCATTGGAGATAACTACTGCTCCTATTTTTCAATCAACTCCAGCTACCAGCCTTGGAATGACTCACGAAGAGATTAATCTTAAATCTCCAACCTCTAGTTCCTTAGATGACCCACAAAATCCTGATGATAATCCTGCTGGGAGATCTGGAACAATAAACAAGGATGTGGCTATCTTCAGTGAAAACGAAAAGACTCTTGGCCCCCCGCCAAAACGCCAGATAACATGGATACGTTTTACTCATTAACGGATGAATCAGAAATTTCAGACGTAAGCACATCCGCTGCCAGTGTAGGAGGGAGCCATAACTGGAACAGCAGCACAGACTCAGAATTCTCCATGAAAGCCTGTGCACAAAACAAATCCCTGAGGAAAAAAGCTAGTCGGCACAAGAAGTGTGAGACCCCCGATCAAGGGAGCACGGTGGATCTTAGATGGGACTACTCTGCCTCAAAATTATCAACTCTGACCGATCCAACGGTGTGCTCAGGGGGAAACCATACACTTACAGGAAGTACAGGGGATGGAGTCGCCGATACGAAGAGTGAACCTACTCTTGCAGTAGTGCTACAGTCAATTAAGAGCTTTCAAGAGGAGGTCAAAATAGACAACTGAAGATCACTCCTCGCCAAGCAGAAATTACAAGGCACCATAAGGAAAGTGGGCAGAACGTGTGTCGAAATTGTGAACAAATGGCCTCAGTCGAAGTACGCACTGAAAACCTTGAGAAGGATGTTGTTACTTTGAAGACACAAGGAGATGAACATGATGGCATAGTTAAAGATCTAATGCTGAAAGTCGAGGAGCAAGAGAACAGATTACGACGTAATAATCTATGTGTTCTTCGTATTCCGGAGGGAGCAGAAGGGAACGATCCCAGGACTTTTATGATCACGCTCCTTAAAGGAGCCTTCCCGGAACTACACTCCTGGGACTGGGACAAGGAGATACAACGTGCTCATCGTTTTCCACTAATAGCATCCAAACGTCCTACCTCTTCTTCGCAAAACCCACGAGCAATGCTACTATACTTCGGGAACTTCCTCCTGCGTCAGCTACTCTATGATCTTGCAAGGCCAACAAACAAGAAAGAATTTAATGGTATCACCTTCTTCACCCGGCCTGATTTCGCTCATGCCACTGTGGAGCGCAGATGGAGGTTGAGACAACTCTTTGCTCCATTTCAACAACTTGGTGCAACAGTTTATCTACAGAGTCCTGCCCGCCTAAAGGTCATATTCATAGGGTCTATGCGCAGCTTTATGTCTGAAATTCAAGCCCAGGCTTACTTACGAGAGATCACAGATCGAAAAGGAGATAAAAATTAAGGACTAAAAGACTCAAAAACAATTTCTAATTGTATTAATGTAGAGTTCTGATATTGCTTCTAGCTCCAGGCTTTATTATTTCATTCCCCTCCTTCTTTCAACAGCTATTTAGCTTGATTGCTCTGAAAAACTTCATGATTAGCTCGGAGAGGGAATGGGGGTCGACATTTTTTTATTATGGTTTTGTGTTTGAATACTAGCAATAGCAATGATTACTGTATAGAAATAGCTAATTAGTCAGGGCTGTATTATAGAGGAGGGAGAGGTTGGGGGGTTGGACCGGCGGGGAGCGGGGGGTCACGACTGCTCAGATGCACTCATCCTGGCTCATTCAGCGCCAGGTAACCTCAATGGTAGGTGGTGGGAGGGGTGGGTTGTGAGGGGGCGGGGTGTGGGTCCATGGGGGGGAAGGGGTTGGCACTTCGGGGGTTAGTTTTTGGGTGGTTGGTTTTTCTTACTTTGGGTGAAATTGGTATCACTAATGAGTAAACTGCGTATAGCAACAATTAATATTTGTGGCCTTAACGATCTTAAAAAACGGCGGAATACTGCTGTGCAGCTCCGACTACTAAAGGCCGACATTATCTGCATACAGGAAACCCATATCGAAAGAGCACAGATGCATTTATTGGAAACACTTGGGTATACATTGGTAGGGGCCACGACACAAAATTAAAGGACATGTGGTGTAGCAATTTTGACAGCTAATCAATCTATTCAATTTACCCGTACAGTAGCTGATCAGAATGGGAGGTGGGTAATCATAGAATGTCATAGAGACAATGGGGATCCAATCACTATATGTACTATTTATGGAAGTACCCTAGATGATCCAGCCGTATTCGATCACATAAATAACTAATTGGCTACCTGGCCACTACCCATAATTATTTGCGGAGATTTTAATATAAATTTGCCTGCCAATCAAAATGTAGCTCTTGATAATGATTGGATTTATAGTGGTCAGAAACCAAAGGCTTTCAGAGCTTTGAGGACACTTTGCCGCAACAGGCACTTTCAGATATCTGGAATTGGCAGAACCCCACGGACCCGGGTTTTACATTTACTCCTTTCCACACAATAAGCATGCAAGATTAGATTTTGTATTAGCATCTCATACTATTCTACATGCTTGCTCAATTGAGAAAGCCCCACGTATATTGGCTGACCACAATCCTTTAGTAGTAGAACTCAAGGGGATAGTGTCTAAAAATATGGGTAGGACCAGTTGGAGCTTTGAACGATCTTTACTTTTTAACGAAGAATACTGTAAACATATGAGGATGTGGATCCCCCAATTTCTTAAAGAGAACATAGGGAGTGTAGGGGTAGACGTGGTATGGGATACGTTGAAAGCAGGAATACTGGGAGAGACACTTACCTTTTCGCTATCTCTGAATAAGGAAAAGCGTTGCTTGCTATATGATATGCAGGGTAGCTTGGCCGTTGCAAAAGAAGACTTGATTACAGTGCTCCAGAATGGGGGAGATTCCGCGGAAGCACTTACAAAAGTGATGGTAGCCAAGTCAGCAATTATTGAGACAATAGCAAAAAGAGCTGCAGATAGATTAGCTGCATGGAGGGAGGAAGCATATGAGTGTAGTGAGCAGGTCGGGCATCACCTTGCAACTAGAGCTAGACAAAAAGCTACACGGAACATAATAGCAGAAATCAACGACCCTATGCGAGGGAGAACTACAGACCCACAGGGAATTCGTAATGTGTTCTATTCATATTACCAAAACCTATATCAGGAGGACACACCTGGCCACTTGGGGGATGTTATGACATACCTTAACCAGGTTCCAATGGAACAATTTTCCCATGAGGATCAGCAACAACTCGAGGAACTCCCCCAATGGGTGGATATTTTGCTATGTATTAACAGTCTTCCAAGTGGCAAGGCCACCGGCTTAGATAATATACCCCTAGAATTTTATAAGAAATTTGCAACCCCGCTGAAAGACTGTATGCTACAATTATTTCTGCATGTTTTTAAGGGGGGAAGACCACCGGAATCCTGGACACTAGCCAAAATTATAGTTTTTCTCAAAAAACATAAAACACCATTGGAACCTGGCTCCTATCACCCTATAACCTTGATAAATACCAATAGTAAGATTTATTCTAAAATCCTTGCCACTCGCTTAGCTTTTGTAATTCACAAGGTAGTCTCATCCTGACAACATGGATTCATACCAGGGCGTGGCACGACAGACCATATTAGAAGAGTCATTTCACTATTTGATACCGCTAACATCTCTAGAGATCCAACATCACTTATATTGCTGGATGCTGAAAAGGCCTTTGACAGGGTCTCCTGGTTTTTCTTATGGGAGACCCTGGCGAGGGTCGGAATAGGCAAGGGACTTATACAGGTATTTAAGATGCTTTATTTCCAGCCCAGTGCAAGACTTTTTTTAAATGGTGTACGTACAGACTCATTTAAAAAAAAAAACAGAGGTACCCGACAGGGTTGCCCGAGCTCGCCGCTTTTGTTCGCATTATATATAGACCCCTTTCTACGACAACTCGAAACCAACATGATTATTAGCCCTATAGTATCCCATGGCTAGGAAACTAAAATTTTGGCATACGCCGACGATATTGCTATAGTAACCCCTAATCCTGAAACAGCTATAGTCGAGATTGAGGCAGAGGCGGCGAGATTTGGGCAGCTTTCGGGGTATTCCCTCAATAGTACTAAAATTCAAATTGTTTGCAATAATATCAGCATGGTCAATGATACTAGACAAGTGGAAAAGGCAACATATCTTGGAGTTGATATTATGGCCAATGTAGATAACATTGTTGACGGTAATATTGATCCTTTGATTGCCAAAACAAAAATTGAATTATTGAGATTGCATAATTTACACCTGTCGAATATTGGCAGATGTAATATAATCAAAATTCTTTTTTTCCCTAAGTTTTTGTACTTTTTAAGAGCAATTCCATTAGAATTCACCAATAATTGTTTGAAAAAAATTGAAGACTTATTTTCTCGCTTTATCTGGGCATATGAAAAGCCCAGAAGAGCATATAAATGTCTATCCTTACCAAGAGAAAGGGGAGGATTGGCCTTACCAAATATAAGACTATGGGGCCTATTAGCAATAACCGGCGATAATTATCGCTAAGCGCAGTTAGCGCTAGGATAATTATCGCCGGCTATCGCAGGTTTCTATAGCGGAGATAGCGTGCTATCAGCAACGCTTATCTCCAAAGCGATAGAAACCCTGGAGAACAGTGTGAATATCGCTTGAAAACAAGCGATATTCGCACTGTGACCAGTGTTAGCTTGGTAATAGGGTGAGGGGGATTTAGCCATGTAATCCACCTCCCATTGGATTACATGGCTAAGTCAGGTTTGGACCAGGCGTTAACAAACAAACGCTAAACGTGTTTAGCGCTGGTTCGTTAATCACCTCCCCTGCCTCGCTAATAGGCGATAGCGACCTTAGCGACTGTTTCCAGTCGCTTTTAGGTTGGGAACGCCTACTTTGCATGCCATTAGCGATAAATATCGCTGGCATGCAAATCGGCACCCAACCCAGTCGCTATCGCCTTAAAGCTGTCGCTAACAGCAGTTAGCGACAGCTTGCTAATAGGGCGATTGAATTATCGCCGCTTTAGCGGGAAAAAGTCCTGCTAAAGCGGCGATAATCAAGTTGCTAATATGCCCCTATATTACTGGGCCACAACTTTATTATTTAATTTAACCCTTATACGTGATAAGCCAAGAGACAGTATAATGGAAGAAATACCAACACCTATAGAACTTATAATGGGCAAAGACGCATGGGGGTGGGTCTGGAGATTTTTGAATGACAGTTATTATAAGAAGGTCCGCTTTAAAACCTTGAAAGGAGGGCATAGAATCATGAGATCAGTTCGGAAATTGTAAGGTCTGGGTCGCCTGAATCACTATACACCGATTTGCAATAACCCCAATCTGCCAGGAATTTTTAAAGATCCTATTATCAAAAGATGGCGCGATGCGGGTTTGTCCAAGCTCGGTGATTTTTATTCCCTAACCGGTATAGTCTGCTTCGAAAATCTTATAGAGCTGTATGAATTAGATCGGAGGGATTTCTACAAGTACCTTCAAATCCGGGATTTTTTAAGTAAAAAAGGTGGTGGCCCAATTGGCTTCGCCAATAATCATATTATAGATAATTTAAGAAAACACAGACCACTATCTATTGGAGCCGTGTATAACTTTTTCAATTCATTTATGCCGGATGACATGGAGGCACGAGCATTAAAATGGAAAGCAGAGATAGGAATTCCGGAAAATCTATTCTTTTACTCAGCTGAGTTAGCACAGAAAATTGTAATTCCGGCCCGGCTTCAGGCTCAATATTATAAATCTTGTTTTTCACTTTGCTACACCCCAAAAAAGATCGCTAAATGGGGGACAGGAAGAGGAACTCTATGCCCCCGGTGCGCATTATTTCAGGCAGATTTAAATCACATCTTTGCTTCCTGTGATGCTCTAAGTAGTTTAAAACAAGAGATCTCTAACTTTTTTAAGGAGGTGCTGGGGGTTGATTATCTCCTTTCCCCGTCCTTGATTGGACTTGGGGTAGACCCAGAACTGCAAGGGAAGCCAGGAGAAAAATTTGTGTTTATTGGCATGGCGATATTTCGTTTATGCCTGGCTTCGGCCTGGCTGGATCCAACCCCCCCCGGATTTCACCAATGGCTTTCTCGCTTACTGGCAAATTACAATTTTGAAAAAGCCATCTATGCAAAAAGGGGATCGCGGTCTCGATTTAAAGGCCTAAAAATGTGGGCACCGCTGACCAGATGGCTCGAGAAGAATAGGTAAACCCCAAATGCCCATTTCATTTTTTTGCTTTTTATTTAAAACTAAAGATAATTGAGTGAGTCCAACTCCGGGTGGATGGGAGGGTGGGGCGGGTTCAACTTCGGGGCGGGGTGGGGGGAAATAAATAAAATAGTGCATAATTCTCTTACTCTCTCCTTTTTCTTTCTTTACATTTTTGTTTGCCCTCTTGTTTAATTGCCATTGAATAGTAATTATTGTATATGTGATTGTCAAAATTATGCACCAATAAAAATTATTTATAAAAAAAAAGGTAATTGTTTAGTTTTTTTGGGTGCAGGTTGTGGGGTTTATAGGGGTAAAGGGTGGGAAGTAATTTATTTTTCATTAATTAATAATTAGTTGTAAATTTATAATAATTAATTTATTGAAAATTAATTATGGAAATTGTGCTATTAATTTTAGGTGCAGGTTGTGGGGTTTATAGGGGTAAAGGGTGGAAAGTAATTTAGGTTTAATTAATTAATAATTAGTTGTTAATTTATATTAACTAATTAATTGATAATGAATTATGGTAATTGTGGGATTTTTTAGGTGTGGGTTGTGGGGTTTATGGGGTATAGGGTGGGAAATAATTTATTTATTTTTAATTAATTAATAATTAATTGGTAATTAATATTAATTAATTGATAGAAAATTCATTACAGAAATTGTGTAATTAAATTTAGGTGCGGGTTGTGGGGTTTATAGGGGTAAAGGGTGAGAAGTAATTTATGTTTAATTAATTAATAATTGGTTGTTAATTTATATTAACTACTTAATTGATAATTGATTATGGTAATTGTGTGTTTTTTTTAGGTGTGGGTTCTGGGGTTTATGGAGTAAAGGGTGGGAAGTAATTTATGTTTAATTAATTAATAATTTGTTGTTAATTAATATTAATTAAATAATTGAAAATTAAATATGGAAGGTGTGTAATTAATTTTAGGTGTGGGCTGTGGGGTTTATAGGGGTAAAGGGTGGGAAGTAATTTTTGTTTAATTAATTAAAAATTAGTTGATCATTAATATTAATTAATTAATTTATATTTAATTAGGGTATTTGTTTATATTTTTTTGTGTGTGGGTTTTATTGTTATAGGGGTACAGTGTGGGGATTAAATTAATTTTACTTACTTTATAATTAGTTGTTAAATACTATAAGTTTTTCCATTGAAAATAATTTTTAATTGTGTAATTAATTTTTTTACAGTTTAATTTCATCTGTGGATTGTGGGGATTATAGGGGTAAAGTGTGGGAAGTTAAATCATTTTTATAAGTTTTAATTTGTTTTTTAATTAATAATATTTCTTTAATTGGTTATTAATTATGTTAGTTGAGGAAGTACATTTTTTTTTAAATGTAGATGTGGGCTGTGAAGTGTGTGGTACTATAGGGTAGGAAATAAAAGAAGTAAATATATGTAATAATTAATGTTTTTGTTTCTAAATAATTTTTAATTAAAAATATTTATTTGTTTGGAAATTATTTTTTATTTTATTTAATATCATATTTGTAGATATTTGTTATATGTATTTAAAATTATAATACGTTTTTAATTTTTTTTAATATTAAATATATTTGTATTTGCATTTTTAACATATTTATTTATTTTTTAATTTATTTTGTTTTTTAAATATTTTTATTGTTGTTAACATTTTGTTTCTTTTTAATTTTGAACTGACTGGAGTGAAAATATTAATTGCTACTTCTTGCAATCCAACACTTTCCCTACTGTTGCACTCACTGGAGTGGGAATAGTAATTTTTACCCCTCCGCTATCCAACACTTTCCCTACTTTTACAATTATTGGAGTGGGAATAGTAAATTTTACCCCTTCGCTATCCAACACTTTCCCTACTGTTGCACTCACTGGAGTTGGAATAGTAATTTTTACCCCTCCGCTATCCAACACTTTCCATACTGTTGCACTCTCTGGAGTGAGAATAGTAATTTTTACCCCTCCGCTACCCAACACTATCCCTACTGTGACACTCACTGGAGTGGGAATAGTAATTTCTACCCCTCCACTATCCAACACTTTCCCTACTGTTGCACTCACTGGAGTGAGAATAGTAATTTTTACCTCTTTGCTATCCAACACTTTCCCTACTGTTGACCTCACTGGAGTGGGAAATTTAAGTTTGAAGATTTTTAAATAGTTTAAAGTTTTAATTTATAATAGAATGTTTTTTAATTAGATTTTATGTTATTGGTACACACACATATATATATATATTTTTCACCATGCATTCCCTTCCAGAATTCCTGAGGAAAGAACAAAGCGGCACACCTGGGGACTGCACAATAGTTTTTATTGTGCACCAAGACGGCGCATTTCGGCGTTAGCCTTTATCGAGTGATTTTGTGCGTGCAAATTCCCTTAAAAATACGAATAGCAGTTCATAAAATGTGAGAAAATACTTCTATCGTCTCGTCTTAATTCATTTGACTACAACAGGTTTGACTAGTATTCAAATAACATTATGCACAATCAGCAATATAAAGGAATGAATACCATTATCACAGTATAAATGTAATTCATGCAATCGCTTCTACCATTACTGCTGCCTCTTAGTCATTTGTGCCTAGATTCCTAATTGTCAGCATTATTGCTGCACCTAATACTCAATACATTTATTTCATTTGACCTTACTTTCGAGTCACACCAATCGGTGTGAGTGCAAGCAGCATGCTTGCTGTGACGAACAGCAATAAAGGTAAATTCAATTCACTTTACTTATGCGTAACATCAATATTCACTGTGGTTGTAAGCAACATTGCTGAAATCATTGCCACAACTGATACTCAATAAAGTTATTTCAATTGACCTTACTTTTGAGTAACAACAATCAGTGTGGATGCGAGCAGCATGCAGTGGCAGACAGCAATAAAGTTAATTTAATTCCTTTTGCTTATAAGTAACAACAATAATCACTGTGGTTACAAGCAGCATTGCTGGGATGGTGCAATTTCCTAAATGCCAGTCCTACGTCATCTTAGTGTATCGAGTACTGTACTCCATGTAATACTCACTTAATCATCCAATTATCTCTATTGGTCGGGATTATTAGCAGATTGGTGCACTGTGTCCCTGGAAGGTCAGCAGTGTGGCATCATGTTGGTGAGTGAAATGATATATGAAAAAGTGTTAGAAACAAAAAAGTGAAAAAATGAGGTAATGAATTCGTGGATATGCCCTATTAAAACATCTAACACCTCACCCATTAATTGAATTTGCATGTATGTGTTAATTATTTGTGCCTCAATTCACTTGACACATTAATTTGTGCTGCATAGGTGTTTAGATACTTGAAAATCCCAATGGATTCATCCCCATATGGCTTTATCTTTATGGGCATCTCCTCTAATTACCTCACATTTAAATTAGTGAAACTATTTAAAATCTATCTGAATGGACAATCTTTCAAAGGAACAACGCCAAGCACTAAAAGACCTGGAAACTGACCCCAATATTATTATCAAGCCCTCTGGCAAAGGGGGTAACATTGTTATCATGAATATTGATCAGTAAAGAACTGAAGCATTGCGACAATTGACGGACCAGACATGCTATGAGGTGATCGGATGGGAAACATACAGATTGGCAATCAGGAAATATCATGACCTTCTTAAAGAGTGGTTGGAAGCAGGACAGATTGATAACAATGAATATAATTTTTTGAGAACAGAGAATCCACGGGTACCTTGCCTATATATGCTGCCAAAGATTCACAAGGACCCCATTAGACCACCAGGGAGACCCAAGTCTCATCGAATGGGGGACTATTGGAAAACACTTCTATTTTTCTGGACATTTTTTTGTCATCTTTTGTCACCAATTTGAGATCATACTGTAAAGACAGTTCTGATTTCTTAAGACGCATTCACAATGTTAAATGGGAAGACAGCTATTCCATGATAGCCTTAGATGTATGCACATTGTATACTTGTACTGGCCAAAAGAAGGGCGTAGAGGCGTGCATGTATTTCCTACGTGGTAGGCATATCACACTAGGTGGTCACAACAAGATGTTGGAAAATATGATGCTATACTGCCTAAAACAGAACATATTCCTATTTGAAAAAACATTGTACCGTCAAAAGTCAGGGACTGCAATGGGCACATGTTTTGCCCCCAGCCTGGCTAATTTGTTTCTAGGCTGGAGGGAGGAGCAAATAGTGTGGACAGAGGTGAATGACCCATACACGGAACACATCCCAATCTGGATCAGGTACACAGATGACCTGTTCCTGATTTGGGATGGGCCTCAAACTTTGGCTCTGGAATTCATTCAGAAATTAGGAATTAATGATTTAAATCTAAGCTTTGCCCACAAAATAAGTACTAATTACAGTGAATTTCTGGATGTCACCATACAAATTGTGAATAAGAAAATAACCACAAGCTTGTTTAGAAAGGATACAGCAGGTAATACCATCCTGCACTCCTCTAGCAATCACCCGACACCCTTGGTCCGTAGCATTCCTTACGGCGAACTCTTACAAGCTCGTCGTAATTGCAGTACCAACGAAGGCTATGAAAAAGAACAAGCAACGATGGAACAAAGGTATAAACAGAGAAGGTACAGTAATAAAGTGCTCTGAGAGGCCAAAAGGAAGGCTAGTGGGAAGACACAGAATGAGTTACTGTTCAATAACAGACTCAAATCCATCAAAGAGAAGAGTGAGGCACCCAAGATTATTACCACTTACAGTAGCGGGTCGATAAAACTACAGAGAGCAATGAAAGCTCACTGGAGCCTGTTGGAAGCCGATCCCATCATAGGGAAATATATAGGTAGTTCGCCAAACATTACCTACAGAAGGCCGAAATCGATAAAAGATCGTTTGGTGCATAGCTATCAGCAGGAAGTTGCTCCGAGCAATTGCTTGAATCCAGCAAAAGCATTTGTAACATGCAACTCCTGCAAAGCATGTAAGAAAAGCAGACGCTGCAGGACATATACCACAGATTTAGGAATCACAAAGACAATCACCAAATTGATTACATGTGCCAGTGAATATGTCATTTACATCTTAGAGTGTCCCTGTGGTTTCAGATATGTTGGCAGTATGAAGCTGCAATTAAAAATCGGAATTTTGCAACACTTACGTGCCATAGCCAACTGAGATTTCAACTATCCCACAGCAAGATGTTTTGCTGAGAAACACAACAGCAATAACAGCTTGTTGCAGTTTCACGGGATAGACAGGGTCTTGCCACATCAGATAAGAGGCGATAAAGAAAAACACATCTGTATCTTAGAGTTGAGATACATCATTGATCTCAACACCAAAACTCTGAATAGTGGAGAAGAACAAGCAACCCATATAGGATGTTAGGACCATCCGTACCAAGCAGCAATGGCTTCCATTCAGATAGATTTTAAATAGTTTCACTAATTTTAATGTGAGGTAATTAGAGGAGGTGCCCATAAAGATAAAGCTATATGGGGATGAATCCATTGGGATTTTTGAAACATCTAAACACCTATCCAGCACAAATTAATGTGTCAAGTGCATCGAGGCACAAATAATTAACATATATATGCAAATTCAATTAAAGGGTGAGGTGTTAGATGTTTTAATAGAGCATATCCACAAATTCATTGCCTCACTTTTTCACTTTTTTGTTTCTAACACTTTTTCATATATCATTTCACTCACCAACATGATCCCACACTGCTGACCTTCCAGGGACTCAGTGCACCAACGTGCAAATAATCCCGACCAAAAGAGATAATTGGATGATTAAGTGAGTAATACATGGAGTACAGTACTCGATACACTAAGATGACGTGGGACCGGTATTTAGGAAATTGCACCATCTCAGCAATGTTGCTTGTAACCACAGTGATTATTGTTGTTACTTATAAGCAAAGTGAATTGAATTAACTTTATTGCTGTCTGCCACCTCATGCTGCTCGCATCCACACTGATTGTTGTTACTCATAAGTAAGGTCAATTGAAATAACTTTATTGAGTATCAGTTGTGGCAACGATTTCAGCAATGTTGCTTGCAACCACAGTGATTATTGGTGTTACATATAAGTAAAGTGAATTGAATTAACTTTATTGCTGTCCACCACCGCATGCATGCTGCTCGCACTCACACCGATTGGTGTGACTCGAAAGTAAGGTCAAATGAAATAACTTTATTGAGTATTAGGTGTGGCAACAATGCTGACAATTACGAATCTAGGCGCAAATGACTAAGAGGCAGCACTAATGGTAGAAGTGATTGCATGAATTACATTTATACTGTGATAATGGTATTAATTTATTTATATTGCTGATTGTGCATAATGTTATTTGAATATTAGTCAAACCCGTTGTAGTCACATGAATTAAAACGAGACAATAGAAGTATTTTCTCACTTTTTATGAACTGCTATTCGTGTTTTTAAGGGAATTTGCATGCACCAAATCACTCGATAAAGGCTTACGCCGAAACGCGTCATCTTGGTGCACCCCAGGTGTGCCGCTTTGTTCTTTCCTCTGGAATTCTGGAAGGGAATGCATGGTGAAGATTAATGTGACGGCAGCTGCCGCCGTAGCAGGCACCGACACCGCTGGAAGGAGAACTGCCAAGTGCAGCAATCAACGGCAACATATATATATATATATATATATATATATATATATATATATATATATATATATATATATATATATGTAAAAACGACCTCAGATGGATAGACATCAAAAGGACACAACCACACGCCTCATTGTGGATTATAACAATCAGAGTGGGGAATTTAAGAAAATTGTTAGAAAGAACTGGGGTGTCCTACTGCTAGATGAAACACTGCGAAGAGTCTTGTCACCTCATCCTAACATTATGTATAGGAAGACAGCATCTTTGGGGGACATTCTCACAAAAAGCCATCTTGAACCTCTAAAATCTACTACCTCACACTGGCTCAATAAACCCGGCTTCTGGAAATGCTACAAATGTAAGGCGTGTGAACATGGTCAAAATATAACATCATATAAATTGCAGAATGGTCGAACTGAATCAATCAAAGACCACATCACATGTGAATCCAAGTTTGTTGTATACCAACTAGAATGCTCCTGTAAAAAACGATATATAGGAAGTACAATCAACAAACTAAAACTGAGGACACTGCAACATCTACGTGCTATTAAAAACAAAGACTTTACTTATCCCATGGCCAAACATTTCCATGAGTCTCACTCGAGTGATTGTCGACATCTCAAATATTGTGGTATCAAAATTGTGAAACAAAAAGAGAGAGGTGGAAACAGAACATTGGAGTTGCGCAAGATGGAATCTAAACTCATTTTAGCAACTGGTACCGAGAGTCCATTTGGCCATATTTTGGACGCAGAACTATATGTTCATCTGCAATAGAACATGGATGTAATCGAAATTGGAGTTGTATAATAATGGCAACATGGTTGTGGATACCTGATAGTTTGAGAAAATGTAATGGATAAATGAATGACTGCATTTTACAAATACTGACCCTAATGATGTTTTGCATTCGATCTTGTTGCACCAGAAGAGTAGGAAAGATAAAAGAAAAGGAGAAAAGGGAAAGAAGGAAAAAAAAAAAGGAAAAAAAGAGAACAAGAGAAATAAAACACCAATGGGATCATATTATTTTTAATTTGGAGATTTAGCACTTTAAAATCTATAGCAGAAATTATGTCCAATTGAAATAATGATCAGAGCTTTCAGGGGTCTTAGTGGTTAGGATTATGATGGAATGAGAGCACTGAAGTGGCATGCACATTTTTTTACTGTTTTTACTTCAATGTAAACATGCTATGCACTAGTCACTTTAGTTTATGTAAATCAGTATCTTTGCCTTGAACATATATATACAAATTTTTTAAAATATTAGAAATGTTAATCTTGGAAGGAAAGGATATATTTTTAATCAACTGCTCTGCACCATATGAAAAACATACCAGAGACAAAAATGTACTTTACAATTTTATTCTTAACTGATCTGAACTGATCAATTGATAATGAAAATGGACTTTATTCTGCCTATAATGAATGCATTGCATTTATGTACTTCACGAACATTTAGTTGCTTTTACTCCATTATGAATACAAACATGAAATAGCATGATCAATCCCATTTGTGGTTTTAAATTACACCTTCTTTTAAAAAAATCTCTGCTGGATTTGCACTTTTGCACATATATACTTTAAAACTTTGGTTTTAATTGTATAAACTTTTGTAAACCATTTCTTCTTGAAATCAGCCAAACTAATAATCAATTGTTAAAAAATTGTACCCTTTAAGGATTGTGTATAGCTTAGTCTGTCTTTTAATGAAAACGAAAAAGAAAAAAGAAATGTAAAATTGCACTGGCACTTTAAAAGAGACTTTCTAGGCCCCAGGACTCTATGGTCCAGTAGAAGGCTGGGAGCCGAAACGCGTAGACCATCCTCTACCGTTTTGTTTATGCACTTGGTTTTAATGGGTTAAATAAATAATCACTGAAGATTAACCTTCTGTGCGTGGTGCTGTGATCTTTCGCCGATTCCCTTGCTGAAGTCGTGTTTGGGAATGGAGGTCGGAGGAGTTTGGAGACATATATATGTATATATATATATATATATATATATATATATATATATATATATATATATATTTGTAAATTTTTATATAATTTTAAAATTATAAAATAAATTAAAATTAATAGTTTATTAATTGTTTTAAAGTAAATATATATGAATTATTATGTATGTGTGTTTAACTTTTTTTAATTAAGTTTATGTATTATATTTATATCAAATCTACTTTATTTTTTTATATTAATTTTATTATTTAACATATTTTATATTTTTATTATTTTAAATTATACATATAAATATATAAAATTCGATATTATGTACAACTATATTTTTACATCAATATTTTATTTTCAATATTTTCGTACTTACCTGTTTAAGCATGGTTAGTCGATATTTTTGCAATCTATATTTTTGCAACAATATTTTTTAATTCTATATTTTTAACATCGATATTTTGTCAGTGAACCAAACTATGTTTAGGGGAGAAGCACATGCACTTTTCCACTGGTTAGCAGTGGTAACGTGCTCAGAGTCCTAAGGCCAACAAAATGAATAGAGCAAAAAATTGAGGTAAGCAGGCATAATGTTGGGGGAAGACCACCCTAAGACTGTCAGGCCTAACACCATGAAACCTAAGCTACAATAACCCCAAAGTCAAATAACAACCCTGAACGATAACATATTTTTTTTAAATAGTTATACTAGTCACCTAGTGACTTTCCAACTCAAAACCCATTCCTTAAACTTAACTCTGTACTCAAAATCAATGCACACACCCCTCAAGCTTAAAATATTATAACCCAAAAACCAAATAACAACTCTACAAATAACCTGAAATGAATACACTATTCACCCAGTGTCACTGCAACCACAATAAGCTATTCCTAAAGCCTATGTCAAAAGCCTAAAATAACTAACTAACCACACCTAAACTCTAAAATACAATAACCTAAAACTCAAACAACAAGCCTGGAGCCCAAAATCTAAGCAATTAATACACTACCCACCCACTGCCAATACTGCACCAATTACCCATCCCTAAAACCTAAATTTATACCCTAAAATTGATTTCCTATAGCCAAAAAATAATTTCCTACCCATGAACTATAGAAAAACACAATACTGAAAAACAACCTTAAATCCTAAACAAACACCCAAAATCAATCCACTACCTATCCACAGCCCTCAGAACCACTACACCCTATCCCTAATAAGTAACTCCGAACCCTAAAGTAAAATAAATACTAACCTTCCACAAATAAACACCCACTCCTGAAACCCAAAATTGCATTAATCATTACCTTGAATAACAATCCTGCACTCTAAATCAAGCCCACGATTTGTACACTACCAACCTAGTGCCCCTACAAACCCAATACCCACTCCCTAAAACCTATGTTGAAACGCAAAACAATAAATTAAATACCTAGATATCTAACAAAATAATACCTATTCATGAGCCCTAAAATACAATTGTCTAACATATAAATAAAAAACTCGAAACCTACAAACCAACACAACATTAATACACGCCTCACCAAGTTCGTCTACAACCCCAAAACACCGCCCATAAAACCATTTAGGATAATGTGCACTACTTTATCTCAGCAAGCAAAAACGTAGCGGACAATGAAATACAGGTATTATTTTGATAGATTGCAGTAGATGCAACATGATGCCTTCCTATTTGTGGAACAGAAATTTTTGTCAGCTATAATAGCCATAACATATTAGGAGTCATCGCTCACGCTACACAGATTAATCATGGATTTTCTCTGCTTTATTAAAGTACCAGTTGAGTTTACCACAGACAGTTGGAAAGCATTTACAAAAGGATTATGTGTCCATTCGTGTTGTCTGTGCTATTAAAGTTCCATTTGCCAATGATTACAAGCAAGCAATTTGCCAACAATTGAAGTCAGCATGTGAAGATTGCTAACACCATAACTCTAGGGTTAAATGATTTGCAGCGTTGGTTATACAAGTTTAGAAATTTAATTTAAGAAACTGATCTAGTGGGACTGCTGTGCATAATGCAGCAGTTAATGTCTTGCACATCGTCTCAGTGATTATGGAATATAAATAGGATATTGTTTTTTTTTCTGCCTTCAGCTGTAACTCATTTAAAAACATGGAATTCCCTTAAAACTGTATTATTGAATCGGATGTTTGATTTATAAGTTATACCATTTGCTTCTCAATCTTTGTGTTAAACTAATATTCCCTGATCTATCTATCTATCTATCTATCTATCTATCTATCTATCTATCATCTATCTATCTATGTTATGTTATGTTATGTTATAAAAAATGTATACAGCGCACGTACACCAAAAGGTTTCATGGCGCTACTCCAGAATATGCCGGGACCGATGGGGATAGTTATTCATAAGCCTGCACAAACAGCCATGTCTTAAGCATTTTTCTGAAACTCAGAAGATCAGTACCTGACCGAATCTCCAGTGGAAAAGAATTCCACAGTCTTGGGGCCAAGGATGCAAACCTACAGCCTCCCTGACGTTTTAACTTGAAGGCGGGGTGGTCAAAAGCTAGAGGTGGACTGAGCGCAGGTTGCGGGAGGGAGTATACCTTGATAAGAGGCAGTTAATAAATTTGGGACTCCGACTGTGAAGAGACTTAAAGATTAGGCATCCCGTCTTAAAGGCCGTGCGTTGGGAAATAGGGAGCCAGTGTAGTTTTTTTAAAAGAGGTCTGGCTGATTGCCATCTTGGTTGCTGGTGGATCAGTCTCGCTGCTTGGTTCTGAACCATCTGAAGCCGCTTGATTAGGAAAAGTGGCATGCCTTGGTAGATTGAGTTGGCGTAATCTAAGTGTGATAATACCATGGCTATTACGACCTGTATCAACGCTGCGTGAGTGAGCAGACGGCTGATCTTTCTGATTTTACGTAACTGAAAGAAACAGGTTGAGACCACAGCACCAACTTGGGATCTTAACGACAGGTCGTTGTTTATGATGACACCTAGGCTCTTGATGGAGGTAGAGGGTTCGGGTGGAAATCCAAGTTCCGCCGGCCAATAGTGTGGGCCCCAGAAGATCTTACTGCCCCCTGTCAGAACTAGTTCGGTCTTGCCTGGATTGAGTTTTAAATGATTTTGGTCCATCCAATGGCGAATGTGGAGCATGGTGGCCTGGAATTCCAGGACTGAGTTAGGGGAGTTATCTATTGTGAAAGTTAACTGTAGGTCATCGGCATAATTGAAGGTAGTCACCTTCCGTACCTTCAGGGACTGAATCAAGGGTAAAAGGTATAGATTAAACAAGTGGGGGATAGTGATGATCCCTGTGGGACCCCACATGCAGTTGATAGCTTGGGAGCAGTGAATGAAGCCAAGCGAACCGCTTGAGTACGGCCTTCTAAAAGGAGCTAATCCAGCTGAAGGCTGGGCCCTGGATGCCGGCCAGCCTGACACGGTCCATCAAAATTTCGTGATCGACCGTGTCAAATGCGGCCGAAAGATCTAAAAGCACCAGGGCCTGAGGAGTGCCTCTGTCAGCTTTATCTCGTAAGTCGTCCAGTACTGCTAAAATCACTGTCTCCGTAGAGTGAGCGGGACGGAATCCCGCTTGGTGAGGGTCTAGATATTCAGAATGTTCCATGAAGTTGGACAAACACTTTGCCATCTGGGCTTCCAGGACTTTGGCCAAGTAGGGGAGCAAGGAGATGGGGCGATAATTTGATAGATTCTGGGGATCTGCTCCCGGTTTCTTTAAAAGGGGGACCACAATTGCGTCCTTGAATGCTTTAGGGACACGGTCCTGCAAGAGGGACTCATTCAAGAAGGTCATGATGGTACACGGCAGGGCAGAGAGGATATCTTTTAAGATATAAGGTGGGCAGCAGTCCCTGGGGGAGCCAGATTTGACTCTAGACAACAAGTCCAGGAAGGACTGGGTATTAATGGCTGGAAAGTGATCCAAGGTAAAAGGTTCCTTTTTGTAACAAGGGGAGTCTCAGTGGGGCTGAATATTGGAATACTAGCTTTAATGTTAGAAATTTTCTCCAAGAAGTAGTTATTCAGAGAGTCACAGAGTTCTTGGGTAGGTGTGGGTTTAGATAGGACTCTCGCTGCATTGGATAGTTCGTTAACAATGGAAAAATTTCCTTCGACCTATTGTTAGAGTTTAAAATTCTAGCAGAGAAGTGCGCAGCCTTGGCTGCCGTAATCGCTTTTTTATATTCATTCCGAGCTTCCAAGTAATGGTGTTTCTCTTCAGGAGAGTAGCTCAGTCTCCATATCCTTTCTTTTTGGTGAAGGGCCAATTTTTGATCTCTTAGCTCATTAGAAAACCATTTCTGTGCGTCAGAGCGACGAGCTCGTTTTAGTTTTCTGAACGCAGCATGCATGTCACTGGCCGTTAGTAGCCAGGCTGAGATATTTGCTTCCAAGAGATCGACATCAGTGTCAAAGGCGGGGGATGAGCTAGCCAATGTATCCTGAAATTCCTGTTTGTTAAGGGCACTCCATTTCCTGATCATGCCCCCCTCGGCCTTGGGGGTCTTACTACTGAAGGGAATCATTACCATGAATTTTATTAGGTGATGATCAGACCATATACATGGTAGGATCATGGGCGCGGACACTATAATGTTTGTGGTCCAGGCTTGGTCCAGTATGTGTCCTTTGGTGTGTGTGGCTGAGACAGAGTGCTGGATAAAATTAAGGTTGGTTAATAGATCAGTCAGTTCGGCAGAATGAGGCCCTCCGTGTACGTCATTAGACCAGTAATTTAGGTCGCCTATTAATAATATTTTAGCATAGTTCGTTGCAAGATTGGCTATTTGTTCACTCAACGAAAGAGGGAACAGGGGCATGTGCTGCGGGGGCCTTTAAACCAGGACACAGATAAGCGGGGCAGAGCTAGACTCTAGTTTGATGACCATGTTGTCCACTGCGGGGAGACTTAAGGGAGTAATGGCAGTGAATTTGTGGTCTCGATGGAGGATCGAAGCTAATCCACCACCCATTTTTCCTGGTGGTCGATCCACATGGAGGATATAGTAGTCGTGAGGTAGTGCGGCCAATATATCTATCTATCTATCTATCTATCTATCTATCTATCTACTTGTCTAGATATCTATATTTACATTTACCTATCTTCTGTCTTGCAATTTTTTGTCCGTACTGACTGTTCTTCGATTTGTCAGTGCCATAGGATATAATGCAGGTGTAAAGAAGAGGACGAGATACCCATCACGTTTGTAACCGACTAACAGTCTGTCAAACTCTAAATCAGGGCTCAAGGATTGAGCAAGCAGCCACGGCCTGTGCAAGTAAGAGAGTTGGGGCCGGGTTGTAGGCGGGACTCGACCGACAACCACGAGGGAAAATTAAATAAATAATACATTTTCTCTCCTCCTCGGCTGTTGAAATCCTCCCCACCATCCCACCGCTCTTACCTGGACGGGCTGCGGCTGCGAGCAAGGTGTGGGTAATCTCACTCTTTGTCCCTTCTCCTGCTTCTCAAAGGTCTCTGACTTTTGCTGAGAGTCTATGGAAGGGGAAGTGGGTGGGAACCGTTCCTTCCTGTGAGGGAGAGGAAAAGAAAACACCTGTGCAGCAGGCCACAGCGCAGGAAGGATACTGCAGGGCCACTTCCTTTTCCTGCAGCTACCCCATTTCCCGAGCAGGCAGGATGTTGGATGTGGGCAGGAGGTGCTCATAGCCTCAGCGTCTATGGCCTTCTGCTCCAGCTCAGATGCTTAAGTAAGAGGAGTCACAGGGGGGTTTGGGTGCCATAAGGATGAGGGTGGAGGAACATTTTTTACAGCACCTTTTAACTGTTACTGCTGAAGGACTTATGCATACTAATTGCCAGCACGTAGCTGCCAAGTACGAGATGACAGGACAAACCTAATTCCCTGTACAGGCCCCTGGAAGTCAACTGACTGCCCCCTGTGTTCTGGGAAGGGGGCTTCCTCAAGACAAATGTTAGTTTAAACCCAGGGCTGCCACGTTTTCAATTTGGATGTGTGAGAATGTCATATAATATAATGTTCTGGAAAGGGTCTAAACAGATCTGTAACACGTAAAGTGCTTGGCAGGGTCTCTAACATGATTGTCTTTCCCAGCATGTCCATGCAAATGGGTTTGTGCTGTAAAAGGATCACGTTTGGTCATTTAGGGCCAGATGTAGGAAGCCAAATTGCGATCGCAAATGCAGAAATTCTGCGAATTTCGGCGTTTGCGATCGCAATTCAGCTGAGTCCAATGTAGAAAGGCAAATACCTACTCGCAAAATAAGGAATCGTTAAAATTGCGATTCCTTATTTTGCGTAAGCATTTAGAGAATTGCAATTTGCGATTCCCTAAATGCTATGCTAGTAGGCATCGCAAATTGTGATAGTGCCTTAAGGAATCGCAAATTACCACCAACTTCAAGTTGGTGGTAATTTGTGATTTCTGTAAAAAGCACTTTTTGCTTTTTTAAAGTGCTATGTGGCACACATTCATGCCCTTAGGGCATGTATGTGCGCCACATGTGACACATGCACATTTCAGGGGTGCAACAGGGTGTCCCTCTGGAACCCTTGCACCCTTGAAATTGCGCACGCAATTTGCGAGGAACTATTGGGTACTCGCAAATTGCGTGCGCAATTCCCATTCATTCCTATGGGCCTCTAGGCCCATAGGAATGAATGGGAAGGTATTCCTTGATTGCGAATCTTTCGCAATTAAGGAATATTAAGGAATCACAAAAAACATTGCGATTCCTACCTACATGGCATTTTGCGAGTCATTAATAGCGATTCCCTAAAAATCGCTAATAAGGACTCGTAAAACTGCTTTTACCTACATCTGGCCCTAGGTTGCTTTATTGAATGTGTATGTTGTTTCCCAGTGAAGTACAAAAGCCTGCCTGCTGCGAGGTACCTCTCATGCAGAAGGTATCTCCTGTACTGTGAACTCTCCCGATCAAGGGCACTAGGGGCCAGATGTATGACCCTAGTAAATTGAGACTCGCAATTTGCGCTCGATTGCGAGCCGCAAATTGCGAGTCGCAATTTACTATGTACAACAGTGTCAGAGACACTGATTGCGATTCCCAATGGGGTCGCAAAATGCGAGGCTCATTAATATTAATGAGGCACTCGCATTTTGCGACCCCATTAGGAATGGCTGGCCCTCCCAGGGATGGTGGCCTGCTGGGCTCAGCAGACCACCATGTCTGGGACTGCTGTTTAATAAAGCAGCTTTTTTTTAAAAATGCAGCCCGTTTTCCTTAAAGGAAAATGGGATGCATTTTAAAAAATTAAAATGAAACGTTTTTGTTTCATTTTTTAAGGGCAGGAAGTGGTCCCTGGGACCACTGCCTGCCCTTAAAAAATATTTTCGCATGCATTTGCAAAGGGGAAGGGGTCCCCAGGAGACCCCTTCCCATTTGCGTATGCATTACCACCTACTTGAAGTAGGTGGTAATTGCGAGTGTTTCGCGACTGCAATTGCGGTCGCAAAACATTAGTACATGGGTTAGAGAGTCGCTATTTGGAAGGAAACGCCCCTTCCAAATAGCGAGTCTCTAAACACTTTTTTGCGAGTCGCAATTCATTTGTGACTCACAAAATATTGTTATTACATGGCCATACCAATTTTAGCATGCGCAAAAGGGTCGCTAACCCGTTTGCGCATGCTAAAATTGGTCGTACTTCTGGCCCTAGAATACTAAAATTGATTGGGTGCTGACTTAAGACCTTCATGTGGTTTACCTCGTTTGTGAATGGTCGTGCCTGCTGCAGGGCATACAGTACAGTTGCTATTTTACATTTCTCAGCTTTTGCAATATGAGTCATATCGGGTTTTGGGCAACTTTTAAAATATGTGAAATTCAATGTGTGCAGTTTGGCCTTCATACAGTAGCTATTTTGTGCAACTCTGTGTCTTCTGCAATATTAAACAAATACTTACACTTGTTCATTGTGACAGGGTGTGAAGCAACTATGTGAAAAAATGCGAATGTTTTTTTTCTATATAATAATATCGGGTATCCTGCTAGTGAGTTCTTAATGCATTTACTTTTCACAAAATAATTATCTATTTGGTAAATAGGCTTGTGGTTGCGTAGATATAGTTCGGCCAACTCCTGTCAAGATGCCAAAGTGGTTTAGGATGCATGCTACCCTGTGGGTTGGGCTTGGACACAATGGTGAGTGTTAATAGTGTGGCTTATGTGGAAAGTGTTTTATTGTTGGGCAAAAGGATCAGAATAATACTGTGTTTTTGTTATATATATAGCTGTATTTCAACCTGTAGTGGAGCAGGGACGATAGTCTGACTAAGCTTAAATAACAGCATCAAGTTGGGAGGGTGCTGCGTGGGAGAGAAATGTTTTGCTGCATGTTTGGTGAGCAGCAGCTTACTCGTGTGTTACTTTGAGAATCCATTGAGCGGAGGGAAAAAGAGCGAGTGATAGCTGCTCGTTTGGTCATGCCACCATCCTTGTGAGAGAGATTGCTTCTGATTTTTTGATGGGTACGGTCCTGAATTATCTCTTGCAAATGAGTCACATTGGTACCAACTTTAAGAATTCCAGGTGATCTTTGATGTTTCTTACTCTGGAGAGAGTTCTAAAGTTTAGTTACTCCTAGGAAGTTGTTCCTCCAATGCTTAAATTTTGGTAGGGCACAAAGGTCAGAGAGAGTGCCAGTGTAGCAGAGAGTTCTGTCCTTTTGCGTCTTTGAAGTTTCACTTGAGTGAATGCTGCTTCGGAGCCAAAGATTACCTATCAACAATCCTGAGTGCCTTAAAGGCGGTGTGCCTCGCTTGGGTTGAAGTGTTCATATAGTCTTAGGTACAGATTTTTGATGCTACTGAAGGGGACGGGCCCATAAGTTCTAGACTGTTCTAGAGTAACACTCTGATGGTTCTCTTTCACAGCATGAAAGTGTAAAGGGGAGAAAAGTTGTTAGGGAAACAATGAATTAGCCAATAATTCCTTTACATACATAATAACCCACAGACAACTACTGAAGGTTAGTTAATTTATTACAAAGCCAAAAATAACCGAACATAGGGACACCTCAACACAAGTGTATAGAAATACAGAGGAATCTGCATGAAGCCAAATCTGTGCATCCAGTTTAGATGGTGCAGCATGAACAGCACAATTAGTCAAAGAAGTAGAATACAGAAAATCAGGAAACATAAGTCCAAATTTCCCTGCATCAATGGTGGGTGAGTAAGAAGTATTAAATCTATCCTTACTCTAACACAAAGGTGACATCCCTAAATAAGCATTTTCAGGAAGAAGGGTAAAAGGTGTTAGCACGCGGAGACTTCCTAAGAAGTCTCCCCACGATCAATGGGTCAGGTAGCATAAAGCTATAAAAGACAGAGCTCATTCTAAAATGCTCTCTCTCTGAAGGCAAGAAAGAAGTGGCTCACTATCCCTTATTCCAACATACAGTTATTCTCAGGTAGCACTCCCATGGTGCAGCTCGGATCATGCCATCCATCCTGGGTGCAGTCCTGAAGGAAATTTTCCACAATGTCGACAGTGTACCTTCCTCGATACAATTTGTCCTTGGTTCCCAGGCCTTATCCTGTGTGAAGCAAAATGACCTTCCTTTATCAACTCAAACCGTGTGATTGTAACTTCTTCTTTCCTTGCCTAACTAGTAAAACAAAGGCATTATTCTAAGTGAGCGCTTCTTCACCTGCAACACAAAACATGAGAAAGAACAAATTCCACAGCACACATGAAATTCACCTGTTGATTCCAAAGCAAGAGTTTTCTGGGACTTGCATTTCAGGCTTACGAATTTCAGCTAACATAAGAAAGCATCATATAAACGTTACGAATTCACATAACATTAATGCAATTTCAACTAATGTGTTTACCTACGTATGAAATAACGCACTCAATAAGCACATGTAATACATGAATAATTGTCAGGTGCACAACACGAGTTCTTCATGTTAATGTTTCCTGCTAGTTACATTCACTCTCTACGCAAATTTCCATGTCACTTTTCAGCGACCTACAATACACAACGCATTCATGTTAATACATTTCAAAATCTTAACACTTCACGTTAATACAAGTGATTATATGCAGGTGCACTTTAAACATGATGATGATGCACCCCTATAACTAAAATAAAATTTCCCCTTCATCACTACATTTAAATTCTTTGAAATATCCCGAATCTTTGGACTAGGAAGAGTGGTGTTTTTAGGTAAAGCCATTTGTGGAGACCAGGTGCAGAAAGCAACTGTGATGGTAGCCTGGATATTGTGTGAAAGCTTAAGGTGAAAGAAAAGGCGGTGAAGATTTTGCTTTGTGTAGAAGGCACTTCTTGCTATTTATTCTATTTAAAGGAAGATCTGTAGACTGACATCCATAATACCTTCCAGGTTCTTACTTCAGCCCTAATGTTGCAGGAGGTGGGCTACGTTTCTTGCACGTGGGTTTGTAATTCTGTCATTTGCTTCATGCTAATATGTCTGTTATGAAAGTGTTAAGCTTTGAGTGATTCCTAAGGGATACCTGACAGATCTTTCAATGTAGCGCAATCAACCAAAAGACGCATAGCACACCAGAAAACTTAGAGGTAGAATATGGGAGACATTTGATGCTATTTGTGCTACATGTATTATAACTTATGAAGAGTAAAGTGCTGGTCTAACATCTGTGCTATGAAACTATAACCATATTCTAAGTCATGTTTATGTCCTTAACCTGACTCTTATTTAAGTATCTATGGTCTGTGATTTTAATGCCTCCTTTTTCTAGCTATCTGTTAAACAGAAGGAGAAGAAACCAAGGTCACATATGGTATTCTTATCACTTCTGATGACAGTCCAGTCCAGGGAGAAACAAGTGAGTATTTTGTCAGTCATGTGGCTTCTTTTGTACTCCGCATATAGAATGATCCAAATCCATTTAAATGCTGTTCATAGCCTTGATACGGTGTGTATGGATGCACTTGGTTAATGCCTCAAGTTTTAAGGTTTGATAATAAGTCATGAAACATGAAACTCATTTTTTTTCTCAGACCCAAAATTGCTGCCCTAGGGAAGACCTATAAAAAAGAACTATGGCCCGCCAGACGTGATGAACATGATAATTTCTGGGTGAGCCTCCTTTATGCCAGCAAATCAAGAAATGCAAAAAGATTCTGGGAGATGTTAAAAAAAGCGATCTGGCTTGACCTGTGGCCAACAGTGCAAACATTGCTGCACACCAATGAGTGGACCATGTCACTGAGTCTAACATGCTCATGCAACAGAACAATCAATACCCAAAGTAGAGAGTAGAGAGTAAGTAGGAAGCAGGAATCATTGCCTCAGAAACAATGTCTAAAATAGAGCAACCAAGCTCACAAACCCAAGAACCGTATGCTCCATTTAGCATGGAGATTGTAGGCTTCACCAGTAAACAGGTCCTTGAAATGATCAACAGGGGTGGACAAGACGGGGCTTCGGGCCCAAATGGCCTATCCCAGCAATTTTTTAAAGATAACCCTGAATTTGGGGCGAGAGACCTAATCCCATTATACAATCATTGCTTCTCCATTGAACAGACTCTGGATTCCTGGAGAGGCGCAATAATATACCGATATAGAAAGGAGAAAAAACCTCAGACCCGGGCAATTACTGACAAATCTCATTGCTAGACAACAGGGACAAATATTACACAAGTCTTCTTCTTAGAGAGCTGGAGTCTTGGGCAAATGAACACCGCATTGTCCCCTCATAACAAATTGAGGTCAGAGAGGGGATCGGAGCCACCGCAAATCTTCTGGTCTTAGCTATGGTCTCCAATAAAGTGATTACAACAAAATCCATAGAATACCCTTTTGCATGGTCCCACATAGCATCTTATGGCAGAAATTAGTAACATGAAATATCCCGCCACTCCTATTGAAGAGTATTGTCATATTGTCGCACTGTACTCAAATATTTGGCTCCAAGTCAAACTTGGAGAAGGCACTTCCCTAACTTGCAAAAGAAAAACATGGACAGGCTCAAAACAAGGCTTTGTTTTAGCCCCATTGCTTTCCAACATCTTCCTGTCCGATCATCTGATGGGTTTAGGCAGGGGTTTTAAGTGGGATGAAAAAACTGGAGGGTCTCACAAAGGGGCGTGGCCGATATAATTAAGTGCCTGGCTTAAAAACACGTCAGCCAAAAATATGTGATTAGCACAGTGTGCTACCCAACTGGTATTTTACTGCTTCTGTCATTGCATGACATCCAGATATATAATACAGCAAGTAAAATTACCTAAAAGAAGCCAGTACTATTGGCTTTGTCAATGGTTGCTAGTTGCATAACATAAATAAGCAACAAGTATGATGGCTTCGTTGTATAGAATATTGAAAAAGCTTCTGTTCTGAAATGATGAGACTGTGAAAGAACTATAATGAGTCTCTTTGAAGTGAAATCAAAAGCAGTCAAGGGTGGTACTGCTGCAGGGTTAAGTTTATTTTCTCACTCAGAGGGCACAAATAGAGAACCCGATAGGGACCGTATCAGCATCTGCTTTTTAGATCTGCTGGTGCTGAGCACTGGCAGGACCCAGCCCACTTAAAGCCTGGATTTAGCAGTAGTGAATGCACACGCTCCAACTCTCGGAGGCAAACCTGTCAGTTGCCTTCTCTATGCACATGATGCCCTGTTAATATCTAAAAGCAGGGTGGGGGCTACAACAGCTTATCGACAAATTGCATGATTACATGAAACGCAATGGCCTTGCCATCAACCCAGAGAAAATCAGAATATTGATAATGGATAGAAAGATAAAGAAGCCAGGCCAGTGGCACCTGAACGGACTTCAAATCACAGCAGCACTGGAATGCAAGTACTTGGGAGTGGTTGTGAACATGAACTCTTTCCCCGCTATAAGGAGTCCATAAATTGAAAAGCACCCTCTTTATTCTATGCGTTCTTGAAGCTTTTAAAAAAATCTTGAGTCCCTCCTTCAAACCTCTAATGAAATTTATAAAAATTACTCTCTGTCCTAGCATACAGATCAGAGGCCATGTTTTGAAAAGGTTCTGTTTTATTCAACGTTCCATAGCACAGTTCCCCAGCTCAAATTTGCCTGGAGTTTGCCCTATCTAATAAAACACTGGAGAGACAGGGGGCCGTTTTGAGAAATGTACAGAATTTACAGACAGCAGCGCTATGGACAGCTCCCGTCACCTTCACAATCTTTAAACAGCTACTCTCTAAAGTTGTGCAGCAGAAATCGCATCTGGAAGACAAACAAAAATTATCATATCGCATGCACGTTTGAATGATTTTAAATAAATACAAAAAGCTGGGCCCCCAACCAGTGGCGTAGCTAGGCCTTTTGCTACCTGTGGCGGTCCCAGCCTATGCCGCCCCGCAGCCACTGTAAAAATGGGGGGGATTGGGATGGGGGCTGGGGGCTGACGAATGAATCCTGCGTTGCCACCTGGCATGACCGCAGGTAAGGGGGGGAGGCCGCCGCTCCCAAAACTCCAATATAGGCTAGACAGTCTGCCAACTTTGGACTGTATTTCTGCCTGGCAAAGGAAAAATGCTAACACACTGCAGGCTCTGCCAGTCCTACAGCGAACCCTTTTTGCATATTGTCTGCATTTTCCCGGTCCTGTTAACAGAAAGGCGTGTATTACTAAAACGTGGATGTCAGCTACTAGGCATATGCTCCTGTAGACCCGCTATAATGGCCTTCCGTGAAGCGGAGTATCCCATCCTGGCAGCGAGATTCGTGAAATACAGGAAGTCTGCCAAAAAATTACAAAATGTTTCTGCTCTTTATGAATGATCATATCATTAGATATCGTATTGGAGACAATTTTCTTCTTAGCGACAGACTAATTACTCTCCTGACAATGTAGAATTTAGGTTTCCTTCACCACTCAACAAACCATTGATTAAATTGGTGGATTTATTGACTGACAAACCGACATCTTGGTTATAGGCACTTTAGGTACTTCTCACCGTCCAATAAATCCAATGTTGAATTGTAGGGCTATTCTACGAGACTGTCATGAATAACTTTATACTGTGATGAGACTCTGAAACAATTGTATGTTCTCTATTATTATTGTTTTTACTCATGCTTAATTTATGTTTTGTATAAAATGAAAGCATAGACACCAAGAGAAACGTTTAAGCTAACTGACGTTTGCAATGCTCGTACCTCCTTTTGCATATATGGTTTTAAGTAACTTAAACAAGATTAAACTTGAACTCATTTTGATAAAGCATATTTATTTATTTAATTTTTTTAACAATCTTTTCATTAGCATTTGCATCATACAGGTCGTACGGGCAGTAAATGCTTTTTGAATTCAATGCAAAGCAAGGCGATGTACCAAAGACAAC
Source organism: Calotriton arnoldi (assembly GCA_963921515.1). NCBI lineage: Eukaryota > Metazoa > Chordata > Amphibia > Caudata > Salamandridae > Calotriton > Calotriton arnoldi. Next base: position 1,108,542 of record CAWUFW010005932.1, read on the forward strand.
CTTGTGTGCAACATTCCTCAATGCGTTGTGATAGTACAGTTACCTCTCACACCAATGATTCAACTGGCACAAATACATGCATCATTGTAAACCCTTTACAAACCCTGTGCATTTGCTAGCCTTCAAAATCCCCTGAACTCCCTCCAGGCCCCCCAAATTTTACCCCATTTTTTCGGGCAACCTCTACCCTGATACACCACCTGCTCAGCTGTCTGACACCAAGACCGAATGCGACATTCACTCCCCAGTGGTCGGGGGCTCCATTTTTCTCCCACGCCTGCGCTATATTTCGCTTGGCCACTCCGGCCGCTAGTGTCACCCAGATGTTTTGATATCTAGGCCTGGGTTATTCCCCTGATATATTCAGCAATACCTCTTGCACTCAATGGGGCTGTACTGGACGTAACCTGAGTCATCACCTCAGTGATCTCTGCCCAACATGTTTGAATTTGGGGATATGCCCATAAAATATGGAAACATGTAGCTTCGTGGCCACAACCGCATAGGCGATAAAGCATACTTATTGCGCAGCAAATAAATGAGAGAACTAACATGCCTAACATAAGGTGAAGCCATTAGTTCTAGCATGAAAGTAAAATCATAAGATTATGCTTCACTGAATAAATGTAGTGGCCTTCCATAGGCTGTTCCTAAATGAGAAATGTGAATATTCTCATGTATGAGTCCATTTGAAAATGTTCCAATGCACATCATCGAAGCAACTTTGGGCCATATTATCAAGAACGGCGATAACATTATCGCCACTTTAGCGGCAGGAAACTGCCGCTAAAGCGGCGATAAGGGCTTGATAATATGCCTTATAGAATTCCAATAGAAGCCCAGGTTCTGGTGTGAAGAACATCAAACCTGGGCTTCTATTGGAATTCTATAGGGCATATTATCAAGCCCCTTATCGCCGCTTTAGCGGCAGTTTCCTGCGCCGTTCTTGATAATATGGCCCATAGAGTCTCATGTAGAGATTGGCAGATGGGGCACTCCATCACAAACATCGCAGAGTATGCTGTCCATCAAAATGACAGATTTCTCACCATATTTAGGGTTTTGCCGACACTCATGTTTCTGACAGATGCTCTCAGTGGCTCCTCCACTGAAAACCCTATTCCAATGGCCCAAACAAGTTGGGGCTGTCAGTTTAGGTCCATGAGGTGACGTCCTGATGTACTTTTTCTTTTCTGGACCACTGAGGAAACACTGACACTCCCAACATGAACAAATACAAACACAACCCCCACATTCTGGGAAAGAAGCCCAGGCAGTCAAGGAAATCTGTGTTTTTGTGTTTTTTTAAAAACAAAATCCTAGTTTAGGAGTTTGCTTTTTAAAAAGGATTGGCCACCTGCAACATGGTAGCAGCTCGCCAAACTTTCAGTGCCTTTAAAGATCATTGCAGGGCCAGTGGAGATCTCTGGTTTTGGTGGCTAGTAGTCCAGCCAGGGTGGCAGAGCAAATTTTCTGCCACCCTGACAGAGAGCGGGCCCCCAGCCAAATTATAAATCAGACTCCTATTTTTCATTGGGATAGATTGATAACCAGCACTTCATCGAGGATATAGACAGCAGCACAACCTCATTTTGAAAATGATTTCTCATCTTACTCCTCCCTACTCATTTGAGACAATTCATATTCATTATGAGAAAGCTGTCACAACGTGAGGCTATCTTTCAATTTTTGAGTCTATGCTGAGTGTTTCAAACTACAAAACCAAAGTGGGAATTTGAAGTCATTCTTAAAAACAGTGATGGTCCACCCGGAATTTGAAGCAAAACATGCACGTATAGAGGCTGCACTGAATATTGTATACTAAACTGGACATATGTCTTAAGCTCTGGTTATACCATTTTATATATTGTTTGAGACTGGACATTAGTACTTGTGCCTTGACAAATTGTGGCTGTGTTTATGCAAGTGATGATTGTGCCTGGACAAATCAGGCAGCTTCCAGAACTTTAGGCTTATAACTTGGCCTTTGGGGTTGTGTCTGGATATAAAAGTCTGTACTTAGGCATATGATTAGTGTTTTTCATCTGTTGGCTGTACGAGAGGAGGTTGATGGCTGCTCTCTTGGCATATCATGGCTGCATCCCTGCCATCCCATGACAGCAACCTAGTTAATTTGTGGGCGGTAACTAAATCAAAGTTATGTGCTTCAATCATTTCATTATGATAAGAGTCAAGGGTTGTATGATATCACTGGCTGCTTGTCACTGGGGAGGGTCCAAGGGGTGCAGCCGCGCCTGTTCAGGTAAGAGCGGTGGGGCAGTGGGGCCAGGTGGGGGGGATTTCGACAGACGACAACGAGGGAAAATTAAATAAATAATTAATTTTACCTCGTGATTGTCTGTCGAAATCCCCCCTCTCGGCCCACCACTCTTACTTGCACGGGCCGCGGCTGAAGTGGTGCATGATGACACTTCCACTAACGTTGGCATTTTGGTAAATCAACGTTCAGGACATAGAGTTTGATGTTACAAACAGGAATATTGGGGGGTAAAATCAGTCATCACATCCGCTAATGGATATGCGGCTGAGGGGGCATAATGGCAAAGAGAGAGAGGGAGACAGAGAGAGAGGAATATCTTTGGTTAAAATTACAGGGTGTGATCACAGAAAGAGTAAAACTGAAAAAGGCAGGGTGGGCATAGGACACTTGAGAACAGTAGATTGAAACGAGAAACCATTCGATAAAGAAAACCTTACTGAATGGGAGAATTGAAGAATGGGGAGGGTAATGTCACTTGAGAAATGGAGTAAAATAGTAAAAACAAAAGCAAATGGTGAGAAGGAACCAAGAACAAATGGAATGAGTGTTTGAGTTTGAGAAATGGCAAAGAGCGTAAGGGCTAATGTCGGTATAAAATATCAAAAGTAGTCTGTTATATACACTTTGTACCCATCAATCAATGAGAGTTTAATCCCTATTTTAAAATAAATTAGCTGACATGCATCAATGAAAATGCGTGTTATATAGCACATCATTGGTTCTTGCCAAGCTATCTCAACAGACAACTATAAGAAAATCAATCATAAAGAGCCCATGCAGAATTTCGATCACGCCTGAGTAATTGGTGTCATTTTGTTAATTCTGCATTACTCTTTGACATGGAATTACTTATAATTATGCGATTACTCCTACTTGCTTAATTAAGAGTAATTTGGGGTTAAAATCCTACATTGGGAGCACATTGAGTGAGAGCAATAGGCTGCTTACACTTGCTGTTTGTGTTTTGCAGCATTTAGCACCGTCTCTTTGTGCAAAATGCATCCTTGGGTCAATTTTGGACACAAGGGTGTATCTGCGCTAAGAAAATAGAGCTGAATGTCAGTAGCATGATGGGTGAAAATCTTACACCAAGAGCACATTTAGCATATGCCTGCACTTGCAATTTGTGTTCTGTTGCTCTTAGTGACATTTCTTCGAGCAAAATGCATTGTCTCATCCATTTTGAATGTAAGGGGTAATTTTTCACTAAGAAATAGTACTAAACTTGGAATTACTCTTCTCACAAAATTCAAGTGCTACCTCACTGAATTGCTAGGTAATTCCGTGTGATTACGCTACCTGAATTATACGAGTCACAACCACACTTAAAGGATTTATGGTGATCTATGTGCACTTTTTCAGGCCTTTTCAAAAACATATTTGTACTTCCATGTTGAACTTGACAAAATGTGCAACCTGAGTGTGCAAATGTCAGATCCTGGCAAACAGTCTCACAATCTGTGGACATTTACTCTCACAATGAACTGTGGAAAATAAACAAGTATGGTGGGGTTTCCACAGTTGTGAATTTAGAGCTAGGGAAGAGCATATGACTGTTAACAAAGGTGGGTGGCTGTTTTTGAGTTTAGTAAATGTCCATAAATATTTAAGGGTTTGGTTATACACAAATCTTCTGAATCATTTTCATTGCAAAAATTTGAACCTGCGGTTGAGCAAACAAATGAATGCCATACGGACGCAAATGATGTATAAATACCACACAAACAGCCATATTGCTTATGGGGACATTGGGGAAATGTTTCTCCACCTTGAAAATATGCTGATGGAAAATTGTAGGCAAGGTTCAAGTGCATTTGCATTTTCACTTTAAGCATAGACTAATACGTTTCCGTCCTGTGAAACATCCATTGATCTAAGGTTAGGCATTAGGCATATTCATGGAAATCTATGAATTTTGTACATTTTCATGCATCTGATGTAATAGTTTGTTTTCTTAATTCCATGAAAAGGTAACTATGAAAATCCACGATAGAAGGCTAAAATTCATAATTTACTTTGTGAATCGTTCCCTTATTTTACTAAATGTCAGTATGCATATGTCTCCATACCCCTGTCCCACTCAACTTAGAAATTAGTGATTATATACTTGCTGCGAGCCTTCTGTAACATTAGCAGGTCTGTGGTAAGAGTGTGACACATTAGGTTGCAACATTCAGCATTGGTGGTCTACCTTGGGGCCTTTAAATGTATAGTACTATCAATGCCATTATTCTGTAGGAGATGAAATTGAATCATGTCACAAAGTGTACTGTTTGTGATGTCTTCGGTGACTCCAAGTGGAAGATCTTCAGCAGTGCTTTGGCAGAGCTTGTTATGTTTGTATAGATATCCTTAAATCCAACAATTTGAGGAATTTTGTCCTATGTTTTTATCCTAGGTGTACAGCCCATGGGGCATGTTCTTCCACTGTCCATTTACTGTGAATGTAACATAACACCTTCAACCATGGAATGTTTCATGTGAACCTGTGCCTGTGGAGAAAATCATAAAGATCCTGACCTGTGGCTTTTAATTATGTACAGATTGGAGAGGACTGAATCTAGGCCTGTGTGCGAGTAGGTGATAGACTATAGCTTGAGTGCTGTGCACATCGTACATCTTGTTACTATGGCCTATAGGCTATTTGAACAGCTGTGAGGAAACTGCCTATTATATGGTGTGGTTGTGTGACATGAAAGTGTGATAAACTCACAAATCCATACTGGATTCAGTCAGGTTAGTCTGAAAGACCTTAGCTCAACTCTTGGTAGCTATGGCTCTGAGCAGTCAGGCTTTATCAAAGGAACACATGTTAAGCATTAAGAAGTACCAAAACAGAGAAATGAGAAGAAAATGCAACACAATAAAAATCTAACACCAATTTATAAAAATATATTGTATTTTTTTCTTTAAATAGACATCTCAATGACAAAAATCCACCAGAGGGGTCCTCTCTCCAGTACATGTATGAACTTAGGTCTGGGTGCCAGGGGTTCCCCTTTTAGTCCCAGGTTGCACCCTTGGGGGATGCAACAACTACTAGTCAATGGGCTACCTGGTCCCCTTTTCCCTAGTGATGACTTTCTATGAAGTGTGGCACTAGCTAGCCCAGAATGCACCATTTTGCCCACTCCAAAATGCATTTACTCTCCGTAGACCATCCCAGAGGTGTGGGTACCTGGGGGCTACACACCCATGGAAAAAACGGTTTGTCAGCGGTTTACCACTTTCTGTCCATTATGCCAACTTGTCTGCAAAATCAAAAGAGCACCCCTCTCAACTGTGACTATCATTTGCCCTTCAAAGGCGACTTCCCCTTTGAAGCTTGCCTTTTGGCTCACACCTACTTTGGCCTTCCTAGCAGGGAGAGGTCTCACCTCTTTTAACGGCAGGCTCTTTGTGTTCCTTCCTGAGAGTCACTCACACCTCCCCCCAGGAGGGCAGAAGGCAATCTCGAGGCCAGCAACTGTAAACTGTCACTGGAAAACTTTGGGCAACAGAGTGGCAACTTTTTAAAGTTAGCATTTGTGAAAAAGTTACAATAAATTTGACTTGAGCATCAAGTCTGATTTAATGCAACAAATTGTTTGATACCTTGAAGTATCATATTCAGTAGCACCATTTGGAAGTTAATATTGCTGAGTTGTCGCTGTGTAACTCTGTGCTCGCCAATGGGGCCACTAGCCACTCTGCAGTAAAACAAAAAAAAATACAGGGATTTTCCTGCAAGGACATGTAAAAACATGTCCTACTTTTTAATAGACATCACCCTGCCTTAGGGCTTATTAGGCCTGCCTTAGGGGTGACCTATATATATTAAAAAGGGAGGTTTGGGCTTTGCCACTACTTTAAATGGCAAAGTCAAGTTAGCAGTGCAAAAACTATTCTGCCAACCAGCAATGGAGGGCTGAGAGTCATGCTTTGTTTTGTTTTGAGGGTTAGACCACTGGCACTGAGGCCTGTTTGTCAGGGCTCAGTGCACCTTCAGAGTCGAAAAAACGATCAGAATAAGTCGAACAATTTAGGGGTGATCATGCATAAAAGGCATTTCCTCACACCAGCCAGTAAATCATATGAGCACTGTAAAGATGAGCACATGTGTACGTCAAAGATGTCTCACATGTCAAAAATGTCAAACATAAAACAATGCAATGTAATGCATGTGGTGTGAATATATATAAAGGAAAACCTTTAGCCATGTCATGTTTGCAGTTTACAAGGTGCATGGCAGATATCCCTAACACAAGCCCAGTGCATACAGGGCATATTATATTGCACTGCATTATGACCAAACTGCACACTAAAAAGGCATGCTTATAACCATGTTCTGTGTGAATTGCACAGAGAACAGTGGTGGCCCATAGTATGTGGCTGCTACATGTAAGACATAGCCTGATTTTCTCAAAGGCTTTGTACAAATGCACAGGTCAGTAAATACCACATCTTCCACACCTTTCTCTTTCATATGCTTTCTTTGCTGCAGTCACTTTTTTGCTTGGATATGAATCTACCTTAAAGAAATGGAAAGACAAGATGCGTTTGGCAAAACAATAACAATTTGGTTTAATTAAACGCAGAGGTGGGGAGAGTCTCAACAGAATCCTTCTGAGGAAAGTCTCTCAGTGTACAGAGTTTAGGCTGGTATTATATACATTTCCTGAGGTACAATAAAGTATTTTCTGCATAACTGAAAAGCATCTCAGTCATAAATTAACAAGCTCAGGCATCAGATAAGGACAGAGATAGCTCTCGACCTCAGGGTGTACTAGTATGGGCCAGTGTGAATGTGTTCAGATTTCCGGCATGAGGAGCACATGATCATTACGTGTGCTGTGCATGCCATGTCCTCATTGGCTGAGTGTTCCTATCTACATGTGGTACCTAGCTTTATGGTATTTTTGGGGATTGTGAGCCTTTGGCCAAACGTGCTTTATTGGGGCCAATTTCCTTGGACCTGCTTGTGGTGCAACCATCTCTCTGTAAAATAGATCAGGGTTTTCCCTGGGTGTGTGTTTGTCTTTGGTTAAGAGAGACTCCACCTGCGACCTGCCACTCAATAGGTGTGGGTGGGGGTCACAGGGCCTGCCTGACCACATATCTCTGACTCAGGGTCGATGGGGAGGTCACCTTGGGTAAATCTGCCAGCAATGACATGAGTTTGTTGGAACTTCAGAAAATAATAATGCAGTCACTGGTATAATTTTTATCGACATTTTCAACATTGTACGTATAGTTGTCATAACGCGCATTGACATTGTCTATACTGATATTGATACAGTCATGCTTGCCTAGGTCATAGCGTACATTGACATTGTTTCTTCTGGTAACAACATTGTCATTCATGCATGGGTTATGGCATACATTGATGTTGTTTCTGCTGGTATTGACACTGTTGGGTGGGCATAGATTAGGGCATACATTGACATTGAATTTGTGGGTATTGACATGGTGCTGCAGGCGACAGGAGGTGGCAGTCCAGTGCCACAGGAGGAGCTGGAGGAAACCCAGGCCACAGTCATCAGTGTGGAGACGGTGCAAGGAGTAGGAAGTACGGACACAGCTCGAGAGGACCTGACACAACAACCACAGGGTGAGGATCCTACAGGGACTGGGGGGACGGGGGGTGATGGGCACAATGCCACACATGCACAATGAGGTTTAACACACTGCACACCCACAATTACCCAGGGACATGTCCCCCATCCCCGTGGCACACTGCAGCACACACACATAGCAATCACAGCACATACCATGACAATGTGGCACAACGTGCAACACCCACACTGCAGAACAGGGGACACAACTGGGTCCACCCAGGCGCAGAAACAGAACAATCACATTGGACAGAGCAGGGAACTGTGAGATGCACATCTACCCCTACAACCCCACATCAGCCATGTAGGCCAAATGTACACTGTCCCAACTCAAATAGCCACCACCGCCCAAACAGTCACAATGTACATTGTCACACAGTCTGCATGTCGACAAGAAAAAGGCACCAACACAATGCCAACATGCACCTCCCCTTTACAATGCAGAGGGACAAACAACACCTCCAGCAGCTCAGAACAGACAACTCATCAGTGATGCCCGAGACGAACACCACACCCCCGACACCGATGCCCTACAACAGCCCATGGACATCCAACACAACTCACCACCAGGACCAGGGCAGACAAGATACTCAGAGGAGAAACCAACCCTTGCAACAGACCACTCAGCATGAAGTACCCGCAATCACGGCTGCTTCACAACACTTCACCCACCCACACATGGCACCCCAATGCAGGTGGCAGAACGCCAAAAGGAGGTGGCCCTACAGGTGAGGGTGTTGCCGAACCCATGGAATGCGAACTAGAACACATACGTGGGTGTCCAATACCCTTCAGGGACCACCTAAACCCCACAAAGGAGACCCACACCTCCACAGAGACACATGCACATATCATGTTGAACTGGCTACGGGCACGTGCCCCCGGCCCCTTTATTGGCAGGGCCACATGTACAGTGACACCTGTGCTGGATGTGTGTGGGGTGGGTATGAGCCAGCCCGCACGGAGTGCTTGGTGCTGCCAACAACCTGAACAGTGGACACCAGTGTAATGGAAACAGAAAACACCAGCATAACAGAGTCAAATGCAGAGCAACATGGAGGGATCCGGAGTAAGGACAGAGGTCACCGAATATTCAGTCTGGAGGTTCCGTGAGTTGCAGTGCACTGAGGTAGGGGCACTAGAGAAGAGCGCGCTCATGTGGAGAAATTGCTAGGATTGTGTCCCTTCAGGTTAGTCCTGATGCAGAAGCAGTGGGGTGTGTTACACCTGCATCAACTTCCTCATCATCGTCCCAGGTCTCCCACACTGCCTGAGGTGACAGTTGCGTCCGCAGTCCACAGCGCAATACCCAGTATTAGATGTGTGTAGCTTGACTACCGCCACTAGTCTGCATTCCTGCCTTGGGGCTGTTGCCACCTGCCCTCCCATTGTCTGTGCCTTCTCCCGTCCGCACACTTGACACATCCTCCTTATCATGGTCCCAGGTCTTCCCCACTGCATGAGGTGACATTGCTGCGCAACCTCACAACAGCACAAAACTCAATCAGTAACGGACAATGGCTTGCGGTGCACTGAGTCACTGGCACCTGGAGTGCTGAGCAGGGTATCAGGCCGATGATGGCATCCACGACAGGTCTGTGCAACTCCGTAGGTCTGTCAGGACCACCGTTTCGACTCTGGCAGATGGTGGTTGGAGGTGGTCCTTGCGGCGGTGGCGTGTGCCTCCTGCGGTGATGCGACATCCGGGCCGGTCAAGACTCGATGCCATGTGTGGGTCCTGGTGGCCCGCAGTTGGGGCCGGAGGAGGCGGACAGTGCAGGGCCACAGACACATGGCGTTGATGACCCCAAGACCAACGCTACAGAGGCCATTCAATGTCTCAGAAGAAGGGGTTCCAGGCCTGAGCAGCACAGAGTTAGTGGCCCCGGATGCACTGCGGCTGGCACAGGCACCCAGCCACGGGACGGTGACTTGCGGTGCAGGCAGATGGGCCATGCGACCTGAGCGGGTCCCCATCAATGTCCGTGGTGTATGTTGCGGAGGGTTTCGGGGGACAGTGGAAGGTGTCCTCCAGGGCATGATGCGGAAGGTCTGATGTTATCTGGAAGCAGCAAATGGAGTAGTGGAAAGCGCAACCCTCGTTTGCACCAACAATTCGGGATCAGCTACATGAGGATGAAAACTAGCCCCTAGTCCATAGACTCAAACGCCACCAATGTACGACCAGTGAGTGTCCATGAATGTCGGGGAACAAACTTAGTGACACAGGTGCTGTGAGGGGATGCAGTACGCGATGATGCCGGTACACATATGTGAACTCCAAGAATGCCAAATCAAGGCTCTGTGACCTACTGGACTGCAGTGTAGGCCGGAGGCAGCGGTCAGCAGTGGCCCACAGCCACGGGTCGTTGGCTCGCGAGGCACAGAGTTAGTGACACAGTGGCAGTTGTCGGTAGTGTTCAATCACCACCGTGACGCTGATCCTGTTCCCTCCAGACTGCAACGTGTCATCCTCTTACGCCCCTCCGTGCGTGCGAAGAAATGTATTCTGCCTTTTGAATTACCGATGTTCAGTTCCAAATCTGTGATCACACTCGTGCGCAGCGTGTGCCGAGGGCAGTGGTCCGCGTAGGCCCACAGACACGTGTGGTTGTGATGCCATGCACAGACCTGTTGCCACCACATCAGAGGGTGTATTGTGACTTGTTCTCTGCCTTAAATAATGTTCACTGCCATGGTGTAATCAAGACTCAGTTCCAAATGTGTGACCTACCTGACCGTGGTGTAGGCCTGAGGCAGCGGTCAGCACGGCCCATTCACCGAGTGTCTCCGGCACAGGTTGCATCGCCCCACTGGCCTGCGTAGTTCAGGTTCAGTGGCACCACGTGTTAAGGTCACCTCCGTGTATGTGACCCGGCATTCGTCCGGACTGAGCCGCATCTTCCTCTTACACCTCTCCATGCGACCACTGGTGTGGACTCCGCCATTCGTGCTTTGCAACTAGGTGCTGGATGTGTGAGCTACTGGTCAGCAGGGTAGTCCTGGTCCCTCATCCACGTGTAGCCGGCTGGCGTTGAACAGGGTTAGTGGCACTACGTGTAGCAGGCTGGCATTGGACAGGATTAGTGGCACCACGTGTAGCAGGCTGGCGTTGAACAGGGTTAGTGGCACCACGTGTAGCCGGCTGACGTTGAACAGGGTTAGTGGCACCACGTATCGCAAGATGCCCATATGGAATTATGCCTCACTGATCGGGGGGTCTGGTGCTGTGGCTGCTGTCCCGGATTTGGGGTCACTGCCATTCATGACTTAGGACACAGTTTCACATATGGTACCTACTGGTCCGAAGAGTAGGCTGGGGCATCAACGGAAAAGGAATAAAGCGGGCCTGTGTCGTGGAGGCCGTGATGGTCTGAGGTGGCTGCCAAGGTCTCGGGCTTGGGGCTTGCGCCGGCACGTGGTAGGCCCTCCTTGACACACGCCGGTGTCGGAAGGTGATCAGTGTGGCCTGGCTGCGCAGGGGCTGGCCTGACGGGTTCATGGTCCAGTGTGCCGGGGTCCGGCAGGCGCACAGCATCGCAGGCAACTCCGCTCACGAGGATGGCGTCGGCCTCGTGGCGAGGTGGGAGGTGCCACCCTGGCAGACACGTGGGTCTTTCCGGAAGAGGACCACGCCCAGGCCTACGTGCTTTTTATTCACACCCCTACGCTGGCGTGGCGTATGCCGGGCCATCCCACTCCGCTGGCGCTTAGGGGGGCATAACAGGCAACATTTCCACGAGGTCCCCCACTGGCTGGGGTGACATGGTGGCATCCACTGTCCACTACACTCCATACACAAGCGGTGTATGTCGCCATGGATATCGGTGTGTTCTGCATACTGCGAGGTGTCCAGCACATCTCCGCCACCCATGGCATTGTGTACTTTCCCAATCATGGTTCTACTGCATCCTTCACACATGCCTGGTTGCCACCTCTCCACACATTCAGCTATTATGTGGCTGTGGTGCCATGCCGTTGCTGGATCATGTTCAGGGCTTGCCCATGTGAACATTGTAAGTTGTTCTGTCGTGTTTGGTGGGTGGGCATGTTGTTGTGCCTGTTGTATGTGATTTTGTGACATGTGCATTGCCAGAGTTGTGATTTGCATGGTTGTGGAGTTGAGGTGTGTGCGGTGTTCATTTGGATATTTCCAAGGGGCTGTGCATTTCCCTTGTTGCCATCCTGGGAACACTGGTTTATGATGGACTGTCGGAGGATGAAGGTATCATGCACACTGGCTGTGTGTTTGAAGGCGACATTGTTGGGGTTTCCACGGTGTTCTGTTGTTGCCTGCACATTGATGTGAGACGTGTGCTTCCTGTTGCGGTGATTGTGTGCTGTGTCACCAGGGTGCACAGGTAGTACATGTGTGCTGTGTATTGCTCCCAACACGTGCGTGCATCCTGCTTGGGCGTATGGTCCTTGCTTGGTCTCCAGCGGATCCTGCGCATTGTGTTTTACGTATCTGGACTGGGGTGCCAGGGTGATGGTGATGTCCAGGACAGGTGTGGGGGACTTGGATGTGGCTGGCTGTGAGACTCCTCTGACTCTGGTGGGTGTTGTTTGGGGGTACCAGGGGCCAACAGGTGCAGCCAAGCCAGCAGCTTTGTGTGGGGTGGGATGTTGGTTGTCCGCTGTGTTGTTGCCGTAGGCTTGTTAGGCGATGATGGTCAGGATGCGTAGGATGTTTGTCACTTTCAGCCTGTGGTGGACGGTGACATTGTCAGATGTTGGGTCTGTGAGGCTGGTAAGCTTCCTGGGGGTCCGCTGTCTCTGTCTGCACTGCGTCTGTGGTGGTCCGTGGGGGGGTGTTCCTGGTGTGGGTTGGGGTCCTGGGGTGGTGGCGGTGGGTGTTGTGGCCCTCTTGGGTGTCCGGCCGCATGATGAGTGGCTCCATGGCATCTTTTGCCCTTCCGATGTAGCCCTGGGCTGTGCTCCCTTTTGGTTTGCAGGTTGCCGTCCGACTTTACACCAGGTCAGAGCAGGTGTAGATTTCCTGGTGCTAACGCGCCTTATTGCCTGTTTTGTGTTTTTATCACGGATGTGGCTGGTCGTTGTGAATGTTGAGGTGTGCTGTTGTCTCGGCTTTTGTCACGGGAACGCCTACTCTGCATCTCATTAGCGATATTTGCGGGGGTCCTCTGTGGCGATGTTTTTTGCGGCTGCTATCGCGGGTAAACTGGTGCTGTGGGCTGTTAACACCGGCTTGTGAATGGGGAGGTAAATTTATCACGACTTTGGCTGCGATAAAGTGCCGTTAATTCGACGATAGCTCCTTGTGAATATGCCCCTTAGTATTGAAAATTATTCTTAGGATTAAGACTTGGTCAACTGGGGCAGGAAGAGTACCTAGTGAAGAGGGCTACCAATAGCCAAAAGAGCTGCCAAAAACAGAATCTCAGTTTTGTCTGAATTCAACGTCAGGTGATGATTATGCATCTAACTCTTGCAGACAGAATTTGAAGGACATCTGTAGTTAGTACTGCTCACAGTGAATGTACAACACCAACTGGTTGTCATATGGGTAGATAAAAACAAAGAAGTCATGATTTCTGATCAGCTGCAACAAAAAGTCTCATTTAAATGTTGAAATAGTCAGGCCTAAGTACACCTCTTGTGATAGGATGAAAAAATGGTCCGTGTGGTGGAAGCTGTACATTATGATCTCTGTCTGCTATTAAAGAGGAACACCAGATTAAGGCATTGTCAGAGGACCCCAGCAAACTATTTAGGAGGATGTGTATGTAGACAGTATAAAATGCCACACAGAAGCCCAATGACGTGAGAATTGCTTAGCGCCCAGCATTCATAAATTAAATTAAATATTCCAATTGTGGATAAGCTAATGCTACCATGTTTTAAGCAGAGAGCGCATTCACTTTAGCATTGGTAGCAGTGATGAAGTGCCCAGAGTCCTAAAACCAGCAAAAACACAGTCAGCAAAACAGGAGGTCTGATGGCAAAAAGTAAGGGAAAACCACATCAAGAATGTCGGGTCTAACAGAGAGTAATTAAAAAGCATGCAATGGTCCACAACAGATTTCATAAGCAGAAGGCTTACTGTTGCTTTTTGCTGCGTAGCAGAAAGAGAACCAGATGAAATTGTTAGACTGCTAATATCTGATAGAGCAGTGGCAAAGCTGATGGTGGGTAACCTAAGAGATGTAGCAGTGCAGGTATCGAACAGAGATTCCAATGCAATAGAAAGACGTTGCTTACTAACAAGGTCAGGAGATGCCAGCACCAAATTAGTAATCAGGACTGAGGCAGTTGAAAGACTGTGGCCAATATTATCAGTACAGGTAAAGGAGGCTAAGATCAAATAAAATGTTGAGAAGAAAAAGTTAGAAAGATTATCACAAAGCTCCTGTGAAGCAGGGATATTAGATGAGAAGTATTCAGGTAAATCAAATTCAGACACAATCTTAGAGATCCTTTAGTGGATTAGGGGCCAGATGTACAAACGTTTCTCTGTGGGCGCAAATGGGTTTTAGACCCATTTGCGCCCGCAAATAAAACAGTGGTGCATGTACTAATCCTAATTTGCGAGTCGCAAATCAATTTGCACCTCTCAAAATAGGATTAGCGACTCGCTATTAGGAAGGGGCGTTCCAAGGGCGTCGCTTCCTAATAGCGACTCCTTAAGCTATGTAAGAATGTTTATTGACCGCAATTATGGTAGCAAAACACTTGCAGTTTACCACCCTTCTCAGGTAAAGCACTCGCAAATGGGAAGGGGTCCCAGGGACCACTGCCTGCACTTAAAAATTGAAACTTAAAAGTTTCATTTTTATTTTTTAAATGCATCCCGTTTTCATTTAAGGAAAACGGGCTGCATTTTAAAAAAAAACGGCTTTATTTAAAAGCAGTCCCAGACATGGAGGTCTGCTGACTCCAGCAGGCCACCATCCCTGGGAGTGCCAGCCATTCCCAATGGGGTCACAAATTGCTAAAGGCTCATTAATATGCATGAGGCATGCAATTTGCGACCCCACTGGGATTCGCAAACAGTGTCTCAGACACTGTTGTGCATCCCAATTAGCGAGTCGCAAATTGCGAGTCGTAAATGTGACGCAATTTGCGACTCGCTAATTGGTGGGTCGTACATGTGGCCCTTGGTTACTTGCAATATATGATTAGAGAAATAGCAAGCCATGTTTGGCAACAACTATTTTGTGAGAGGTAGGTGATCTGACATATTCAACTCTATCTGGATGATTAAATATTTCCCTCAGTGCCATTCTTAGGGTTTACAGAAGAGCTTTCTAGCTTTTAGATTGTCAGCGTATCAAGGAGAATTTGACTGCTGATGAAAATGGCAGTGGTAACCGATAGGAGCAGCCACATCCAATGCAAAGTAATCCAGGAATTAAATTCAAAGTCAGCCTGGGAGACATAAGGTGTATTGGATGGGGGTAAATATAGTAGTGGGAGCTTGTCTGAAGAGATTCAGGACCATTTCCTTTGGACAATGGCAATTTTGCATGCTGAATGAGCATGTTGATTGATCATAGTTATGACCAAGGATAGCAAAGAATGGTCAAACCAAGTTATGCATGCTGCTTCTTAAATTTACATAATGCTATTTGTGGTCTAGAGTATGGTCTGCCATCCAGCTAATGGAGAAGGACTTACAGGCAGGCTTGTTTATGGCCAGTAATATCCAATTGGTCAGTAGCATTAGCCCAAGTGTTAAAATACCGTAATAGGATGAACAAAGAAGCACCAAGAATGAAATGACTAAAGTGGAACTGATAAGTAAAAAGATAAAAATAAGTCATCAAACCTGCATATTGATAAACCAGAGAGAAGAAAATAGGATAAGAAGGAGAACGCTTAATTTGGACTATAGGACATTCCAAAAGGTCCCAAAGAGAAGGTGGCTTGTCGCCGACAGCAGATGGTGGGCACCCGAGTGAGGCTCCTCGGGACGACGCGGACCGCATTTGGATTGAAGATGTTTTGAGGAATTTGGCGAGTTGCGATGAGCGGTGGAAGCTGGACAGACGCAGTGGGCACTCTTGGTGAGCAATTTTGCAAACTGGAACCTGGCGTATTTCAGGCTTTTACTTCAGCATACGCGGATCGCGGATAGCGGCCGCCATTTTGTACGTGATGTTCCTTTGCCTGAGGAACATGTGAGGAGAACTATTTCACAGTTTGCCACTGCGAGGACGGCCCATAATAATGCGGTTTCCCTCTTAAACAGTGCACAGGCAGGTGACAGTTGCCCAATGTGCTTGTCTTTCCCCTTTTTTTTCCCTTTTGCTTGGAGGCTTTGTGTTTATTTACAGTGACATTGGGGAATTTGATTAAAGCAGAAGCAGGGGCATCTGCCATTTTGGGGGCTCTGTCTACTTTGCTTCTAGCACATATATTACGAATAACTATGTAAGACTCTTTAAAGAGAATTTCCATCTACTCCTTCCTCTGTCTTATAATACCAAATGTGAAAAACTCTTGTGTTGCTTTTTGGTTTAAAGTTAATAACACCCTTTTTTTTGCGGTGTATCTTTTATGGTGTAGAACTTGGATATTTTATAATACAATTGGGCCTCAATTCGTTTTTCATCTCTATTGCTTTATATGGGACAACTGAAAAAACTGGGGCCCCCCACATCACGCTCTACGCAGTCCTTCAACAAAAACTCAAACATTTTTAAGGAATTTTCCAAAATGGAGGACTCTATGGTTTCTCTATCTAAAAGCTCCTCGCCTACAAGTTCTCTCCCCTCTGCCACGGGGAAAGTTACTACTAAACATTTGAAAAAAGACCCACCCACCCCACCAAAGCCTTCTTCTCCTGTTTCTTTAGATATGTTATTGGAGGAGATACAAGCACTCCGTCCATTCATGGAAGAAACAAACTCCAAACTACAGTTCCTTACAGAAAACTGGTCTCAAAGGAACGAGCGACTCACAACAGTGGAGCATAATGTCTCCTCCTTTGGTCTTACCATTGACAAAGTTAATACTCTTCATCCTCAGGTTTCTTCCCTTCGAAAACAGGTTGAAGATCTTGAGAACCGAAACAGAAGAAACAATTTACGTATTTACGGATTGCCGGAAAACTCAGAGGGTTCTGACCTCTTATCCTTCTTCAAATCATTTCTTCCTAAACTGCTGCAGCTACCAGAGGGAACATTACTCAATATTCAACGGGCACACAGGCTTGGCCGTCAACAATCAGGTGCATATACTCCTCAGAGACCAACAAGAGTTATCCTGTATTTCCTTGAATATACAGACCTACTCAAGGTTCTCTCAGCAGCCAAGTCAATCCAAAGAGTCACATGGTCGGGCTCCACTTTATTTTTTGCTCAAGATTACGCCAGAGCCACAGCAAATAGACGCAAGGAATTTCTCAACATGAGACCTGATCTACGTTCTCTAGGGGCTCGCTATGGACTTTTTCACCCATGTCTGTTCAAGGTCACCTACAAGAATAAGACTACAACATATGAGGATCCAATTAAATTATGGAGTTTCATCAATTCATGTAAACCCGAAGTTATGGACTTTTCTGGAGCATCATCATCTTAGAACGTTTTGATGTTATTTGACTTTAAAGTGCTTTCTATTTTTTCTTTCTTGTCTCAGAATTCTAACTCATGGTTTAGTAGTTCATAAATGGTTATTACGCCCTTTTTTAAAAAAAGTTTATCTAGTCACCATATTTTATAAATTGTCCTTGTTTTTTTTAATTAACTATTTTTTTCTCTCCCGTTTACAGGGTTGTTGATGTCTGAGTCTGCCCTACATCCTTGTCATTTGTGAGTTGGCATGATCGTTCCTCGCCCCTCGTTTTGTTCAGTCCGGACGTGCCATCTGTTCCATGTGGTTTCACCCATCCCCCAATCTTTCATGATGTTCTTAGGTATGTTGTACCTACTTTACTCTTCCATCCTTCCTTGTTCTTTTTCTAAATTCTTTTTGTTCTTCCCTCTCATTTATCTTTTATTTCCTTCTCTTCTTTTACATTTCTATTCATCATTTCTATTTTTCTTGTATTATTCGATTAATTCTGCATATAGTTGGATTGTTTTCTGGTATGCTTTTTGTTGTTTAAAGGTCTACATTGATTGGTGTCTTCTATATATTTCTGTTTCTGTTTCATGTTTTTGAAATTCGTCTCTTGGAACGTCAGAGGTTTGAATTCTCCTATTAAAAGGCAAAGGGTTTTAACTCACCTGGCTTAATTGGAAACTGACATAGGTCGTATACAAGAATCTCATCTAACAATAGAGGAATCTTTAAAATTAAAGAGAAGTTGGGTAGGAGAGGTCTTTTTTTCACCAGGGGATGGTAAACGGAATGGGGTTTTAACTCTTTGTCGTAAATCGCTTACTGTCAAATTACTTTCCCAATGTTCTGATAGTCATTTCTTTACTTAATATATATGCTCCCACCACTGGGGATTCCTCTTTTTGGACTTCCCTGGCTCAACAAATTACACATTGTAATGATGATAACTTCATTCTTGCAGGAGATTGCAATCAAGTCATAGACCCCTTTTTAGACCGTAACTCAATGGTCTCTTTTGTCCCCCATAAGGCTCATAAACTTTTTGGCCAGACTATCAAACAATACAAGCTTATTGATGCTTGGATGCTCTGCAACCACACTACAAGAGAATATACCTGCTATTCTCCAACCCACCATACCCAATCTCGATTAGATTATTTTTTTAATTCTCATAATATCTCCCAATCATTAATAGCTGCAGATACTGGCTCTATTCTAATATCCGATCATGCTCCTACCGCCATCCAACTTGATATTTTACAAAAATCTAATGCTTCCAGAAGATGCTGTTTTAATAATGCTCTCCTTTTGGACCCAACATTTACCTCCTCTTTTATCTCCTTCTCTAATGAATATTTTCTGTTTGATCAATCTGATACCTTACCTTTTTTTGTTATATGGAATGCTTTTAAAGCAGCAGCTAGAGATTTTATCATTGGTTATGTCTCCAAGAAGAGCAAAAGTTTGCGTGAACTAACCAAAACCATCTTATCTAAGATAATGAAATTGGAGCATTCCTACTACTCCTCAAAATCAAAGGATTGTTAATCTGAATGTATAAATGCCAAATTTCAATTCAATAAGGAATCAACAGATAATGCTTTAACATATTTATTAAGGTCCAGTGCGAAGTTTTATGGTGGCCAAAATAAAGCAGGGAAAATATTAGGTAATTATCTGAAAGTTAAACACAACAAACTTAATATAGAATCTATTATGGATGAGCAACATACATTGAAATTTAAAGACACCGAAATCCTGGATGAGTTCCTCCACTTTTATATGACACTTTATACGTCAGAAATCCCTATCTCGGAGCATCATATCTCTCAGTTTCTTTCTGGTGTCCAGCAGCCTTCTGACATTCAACCGGATTTTACATCCTTAGAATATGACTTATCACAAAAGGAACTCCTTACCGCCTTACAGACACTCAAAAAAGACAAAGCACCAGGGCCAGATGGTTTTACCATCGAGTTTTTTTCACATTTCGCACAATTGTTACTCCCCAAATTATACAATCTTTTAGATTTCTTCTTACACTCAGGCAGATCCGCCTGATCTATTCAGACGCCCTAATTTGCCTTATTCCCAAGGAAGGAAAAGACTTAAAATACTGCAAAAATTTCCAGCCTAATTCATTAGTTAAAATGTATTACAAAATGTTTTCAAAGGCCTTGGCCATATGTTTAGAATCCTATTTACCCAAATTATTAGGGAAGGAACAATCAGGATTTGTTAAGGGCCGTCTAATCACAGATAATACTTGTTTATTTTTCGACATTTTGTCCAAATCCTCCCACTTAACTCACTCGCTAGCAGCAATAGCCTTAGACGCGGAAAAAGCGTTTGACAGAGTGGAATGGCCTTACCTTTTCCATACACTTAAGTGGTTTGGTTTTGGACCTAAAATTATATCTTTAATATCCATTGTTTACTCTAATCTGCGAGCGGCAGTATGTGCAAATGGCAACACATCTCCATTTTTTGACTTAGGCAGAGGTGTTCGTCAGGGTTGCCCTTTGTCCCCGTTTCTCTTTAATTTAGCCTTAGAACCTTTTTTGTCCAGAATCCGTCAGAATCAAGATATACATGGATTTGATTTTCAAAACACTCACATCAAATTGGCAGCATATGCTGACGATGTATTATTATTTATTTCACAACCCCAGTCCTCTATTCCCGCTTTCCACCAAGAAGTTGAATCCTTTGCTTCTGTCTCCGGATATAATTTGAATAAGTACAAGTGTGAAATATTACCTCTAACAAAATATACTTTTAAGGATGATTTTAGTGTCTCAAACTTCACATGGAGCCCAAAACATATCAAATATTTAGGTTTACATTTCACTCCTTCCATCCCGGATACAGTCTCTCGTTGTATGGATAATTGTATTCAAAGAATTTCCACATTGACTGCCAAATGGCTCCCCTTATACCTATCCTGGTGGGGTCGTTTAGATACTCTAAAAATGATGCTGACCCCTATAATACTTTATACAATCTCTAATATTCCAGTATGTATTTTTTCAAAAATCTTTAAGAAAATAAATTCTGTGTTATCCTCTTTTTTATGGAATAACAGAAAATAACGCATGTCATTATCAAAGCTAATACGTTCAAAATCAGAAGGCAGTGTCGATTTTTCTGACTTCCCCATATATCAAAAGTCCTTTTTACTCCATCAATCCTCAAGATGGCTTGCTGAGTCTTTAAGGGACTCCCCTTTATGGGTTGAACATGAGCGTTCTTCTCTTTCTCCCTTCTCATTTCAAGAATATGTAGCTTTTACCCGCAAACCACAATCCCTATCTACTCCTATACTTAAATACACATGCAAAATTTTGGAGTTCAATTTGTCTCCAATCCCTATGGATTTAGACTCTGTTTTCAGATCTACACTGTGGCATAATAAGATGATATTTATACGTGGTAAACCCGTGTATTGGAGATCTTGGAGACAGAGGGGCGTAATTTGGATACATCAACTGTATGTACAAGATGAGATCATGCCCTTTTCACAAATCAGTTGACTCTTTGACCTACCTACATCCTTTCAGTCCAAATATAGCCTCCTGAAACAAGCTATTCTAACTGCATATGCCCAGTTTACATCTTCTAATGCTCCCACCCCTCTCTTGTTAACAAATTACACACTCTTCTTCGTGCTAACCCCAAAGCTTCTGTTATTTATAATTATTTACGCACTTCATGCACCACAAGAGGAAAAACTAAAGTGGAGCTTTCCTGGGACAGGATTTAAGAATATGCTGGTCAACGTCTTTATGGAACAAAATATGGACTAAAATTAGGAAATCCTCCAGAGCAGCAAACACCACGCAAACACTCTTCTTTATATACAATAGACTTCTTTTATGCCCGGTTACTTTAAATAAAAGACATACAAATCTTTCAGATACTTGTTGGACATGTTCCTTTCCAAATGCAGATTTACATAATTTACTCTTTACTTTTCCACTTGTCCATAACTTTTGGAAGAATGTTTGGTCTCAAGTTAATTTAATCTTTGGATCTAGATGCCCTTTTTCTATCCCTAATGTGTTTTGAGAAGTTTATCCCCTGTCTGGATCAAATGCCTGTCTAATACAAAGATTATAGACCTGTTGATAGCAGTTGCCTTTCAACAAATAACTAAGAATTGGAAAGATTTCACCAAATTATCTTATCAAGCATGGTTGTATGCTGTTTGCCATAATCATAGATTAGATACAACGTTTGTATACCCTATCCATATGGCTACAAAACGCTTGAATTTATGGTTACCTGTTACACTGTTTATTGATGCTGGTGCTAAACGATCCTTTTCCTTAACCCCTATTCAACAAGAAGTTTCTCAGCCTCCTTGACTTTCCTTATGTTGATATTATATTAATTTAGTTGTTTTAAACTTTCTGTTGTATTTTATAAATGAACTGTAATTTTCCTTTGTTTACACCAATCCAATTTGCATATCCTTTTCATTCTCTCTTTTAAACTATGCTAATCTTACTTTTATACTCAATTATTTTGTTCCTAAGTTTCATTTGGATTCATATGACTATTTGTTGCTTTATAGTATTGTGTATTAATACTTTAAATTTCTTCAATAAACTTATTTTTTTTTTAACAAAAGGTCCCAAAGAGAGAGAGAGGGAGGCCGCAGATGTCGAGTAAGAAGATCCACAAATAATGGTGAGGCTACTGCCATGCTGATGCTTTTAGTCAAGCCTTACAATATTGAAACTCAAATTGGCCAATTGGGGAATATCATAAGCAGAGGTGTCACAAATCTATGTCTCAGTGAATTGGAAGATGTCAAGAGAGCAAAATACAATTGTGAATTGTGATCTTGTGTTTGCACAAAGAGTGAATAATAAGCAGTGCCATATGTGGGGGGGAAAAGGATGGCTCTTGAGACAGATGAGAGGGCAAGCATATTTGAGGCAAAACATAGGGGTGCTATTGGGGAATAGGGTTAAGCTGACAACCATCCGCTGTCTATGTGTTTAAGCTGAGGATAACCTTGGACTGTAGCACATCTTTTTAAAATGGCTTTTGCAGGTGCTGACTCCAGCAGCATTTTATTTCTGTGCAAGGCTGGTATGAGGATGAGATTAGATGGGCTTGCCTTGGGTACTCATTTGGCACAACCAGTGAATGGCCGAGC
This sequence comes from Calotriton arnoldi, assembly GCA_963921515.1. Lineage (NCBI taxonomy): Eukaryota > Metazoa > Chordata > Amphibia > Caudata > Salamandridae > Calotriton > Calotriton arnoldi. Next base: position 1,131,112 of record CAWUFW010005932.1, read on the forward strand.
AGGAGCCAGAATTAAATAACCCAACATGAGCTAGAAGGAATGGGTTGTCAGAAAGGCTGCGTAGTAAACAGGAGCAATTAAAATGAGAAACAGGGTAGGGAAAGCCAAACTGAAGCCCAGGTACTTCCCTCTCACTCAAACAAGGTTCCCTGCAGAGCTGAGTGATGGGTAATAAAACCAAGCCAAATTAAGGGGCCCATTATGATAACGGGCGGATCGCCACCGCCCATATGGCGGTGGCGATCCGCCCGCTATTTTCCTCCGCCCACCACACATTTTCCCCCCGCCATATTACTATGACGGGGGGACCCCGGCGGACGGAAAGACCGTCCGCCGCTTTTACGCCGGTCGATGAGTCGACCGGCGGAAGAGGGGCATTATATGGTGGTGGTGTCTGCAAGACACCGCCATCCTTATTATGATGCTGGCGGAGGTGTGCCTTTCCATTGCGGCGTTGCGGCCATGGAAAGACTTACGGTAATTGCTATTGGGGGCCCGTTGCAGGCCCCCGGAGTGTTGGGGTGCACTTGGGGGTACCTATGGTACCCTCTGCATTTCAATGTACAACGTGGCAGGCACCGCGCGGTGCCTGTCACGTTGTGCATTGAAAAGCACAACTTGCATTTTGGCATTGCGGCGGGCGGTGCTTTCAGCACCGCCTGCCGCAATGTCAGGAATGCGGATGCGCCCGCCAGTGTGACGGGCGCATCCTAATGGCATGTGTGGGACCGCCGCATGCATTGCGGGCGGTCCCATTTCCCGGGGGTATGGCGGGCGGACAAAGTCCGCCCGCCATGCTAATGACCCCCATAGTTTGTCTAACATAAGTGAATAGACATGAAACTAACTAAAATAGGAAGGTGTGATAAAAGGGAAATAAGAAACTAACACAAAGAGTTGGACAGGTGATAAAGTGAGGACCTCCAACCAGAAGGGAAATAAATTCGTCCCAATAAAGTATGCACCGTCAAAACACTACAACTGTGTATTACATAAACTTGCTCACATTTGAAATTGTTTTGAAATTGCCGTGAAAATGTTCATGCTTGGAGAGTGGTGCTTACGAAATTACTGTATATATTTTCTTCAATTACTTTGGGTGACCCCTGCTGTTTGCTATGTTGTGTGTGTTTCTTATGTATCATATAATTTTCTTTCTTCAAGGAGGGATGGGTTTTCAAATTGGGTCGACGAGTTATAGAGTTGTATTGCAAAAAAATGCAGGGTTCTCATTTTAGATTCCATTAGCCTAATCTGTGAAATGTAACACATGTTTTTATTTCCCATGCCCTTGTTATTTATGGACTACTGGAGAAAGATAAATTGCTACTTTTTGTTGATATAAGGCCATAATATATCTAATATTGATATCAGTTTAGCTTTTTTCTCATGGTTCGAGCATTAGTTGGTAATACTGTATTCATCAGTAGCGGCCCGTGGTGGGAGTGCTACCGGGTGCTGACGTGGGGCGGGGGAGGGGCAGGGTGGGGGGTAGTAAACTACGGAATACGGCGGCACAGAGGTAAGTAGACAAAAAAATAAATAATATGAATTTCGTTGCGCGCGCTGCATCGCCAAATGTGATGCAGCGTGCGCAATGAAATTCGTTTTATTTATTTATATGTTTATTTACCTCTAATCGGCCGTAATCCGTAGTTTACAACCCCCCACCCTGCCCCTCCCCCGCCCCACGTCAGCACCCGGCAGCACTCCCACCACGGGCCGCTACTGGTATTCATGCATCCGGAATTAGCAATAAAGTGGTAAGTAATGACAGATGTTAGAATCACTCGCATTCTTGAGGGTGGCCTTCAAATGGAGAAGTATTGTGATACTCAATACCCAGAGTAATTCCCTATTGTGTCAGTTTCCTGAGGACAAGTCACTAGCAACAAATAGGTGAAATTACACTACAATTACATTGAGGGCCTATGTGTTTCCTTAGTAGTCACCACCACAATATTCTGTTGAATTACAGATATTTCGTAAAATGACAAGAAAACAAATACAGCAAAAGGGTTGTGTATCACAAATTGAGAATTGAATGGGCCTGTTGTCCTTATCGTATTCGAACCAACCTAATTTTGTTCCACGTGATTTATATGTGTTTTGATTTTTTGTCTACTCAACACTACTCCCATCGTCTAATTGCCCATCGAAAAAAAACGTTATCTCACCGTTTGTAATCAAAAACAGCAAGTTGAACAAAGGCATATTCATATATATGTTAAGCCATATTTTTAGATCCTAACTGTTAAGTTATTAAGTAGTCGTGATTCAATGTCCTAGAAAGAGGTAAAAAAAATAACCAAAGTATAAAAATAGCTTGAAAGTCCTGCCATGTATATTCGTTCGTAAGGATTTCTATCCAATGGAACAAATCAGAAATAAATCCTTGCAAATATATTTTTGTAATAAAAAAGTGTTTCAATCTACCTTTTTCCCATCCTGAAAACTATTAAAGCTGAAAAGTACCAAGAATACTGCTCCATGAAGGCTTCAGCAAAAGGGCACTCAGGATGATTTATTGAACTCGTTGAATACTCATTATATGAGAGCAGTGTTCTTCATAGTGCATTACATTAATATTAGTTGGCGAAGGAACTTTAGCAGTTTCATCCATTTTGGAAATTACTTGTTTTCAGGTCTAGATAGTATCTAACAGAAACGCATATGTATGTGCACTTTGTCCCAAAACAAGTTAGTGGTTGTAGGAAATAAGAGACTTTAATGCAACTAGATTCAAATATTACATTCTGCGGTAACTTCGCATGTAGTACATTGCCTTACAATGTAAATAAATAAAGGACAAGCCACAAATCCATATAAAAAAGTTAAAAGCATTCTTATGATTAGAAGATGCATTTCGCCACAGCTAAAAGTGAGGTCCATTTTGAACATGCCAAGTGATGTAAATTAAAAGCTACAGACGAAAACAAACAAAATAACTTCGACTGGTCCCTCTTCAGCCTTTTACAGGTGTCTTGTGTAAGTGAAAGAGGGAATCTCATTGGCTGAAAGCGGTTTCCCCCTTGCTTGTATTATTGTTCTGGTTCACAAGCCTGCGCCAATCATGCGTGCCTAATTAAACTCTTGAATAATCAATATGATGCCATAAGAGAGCTCTTCTATTTGAGTATATTCTCAAAATAGACACTTTATGAAATCGGCTAAGCTCTACTCAATTGTTATTTATCTCGAAATATTTAGCTCAGTGCTTGGCTGATTGCAACACTCCAGAGATGTTTTAAGCAAAACGTTGCAGTTATGTTTTTAGAACATGATATTCTTGTATGCATTGCAGGTTTACAAGATTTAGAGAGTCAGAGTCCTAGGGAAAGGGATAAAGAGATGCATGGAATTTAACAGGGGAAGCAGCTTGGATGTAATGTGGGATTTTGACAGAAATGGCAAGCACCCCTGCTTTCAAGCGAGTGGTCACCGTTGCATTTCTTTGTGTGCATAGGAATGAATGCCATTGTAGTACTCCCCCTGGAAAGCAAGAAGGCAGTGTCCAAATTTGCATGTTTGTAGTTTAATTCGAAAGGGGCTTGGAGATAAGGAACTTGCAGTTTAAACACAAAACACAAATTATGTATTAATAATTATTTCTATAGCACCAGTTTCACCACACACAAGAGAAAATCAGTAAAGCATTGTATAACTACCAGAACAGTGTCCATGCCCGTCCATATACTGTAAGGGGAACGTCATGGTCAGAGCAATAGTTACACAGAATTAAAAGCAGCAGTATACTTAAACAAGCATTGACAAAGCCACTTTGTCTCACTTCGGAATAGCCAGCAAAATATGAAAAACGAAAATGAGTCCCTTGATGTCAGCAATGGAAGAATATGTTCAACCAAGGGTGAAACCTAAATGGTCCGGTGTTGGAAAAACATAAAAATTAACCAAGTAATCCTTCAAATCATAAGCAAAATATTGAAATAAACAATAGACAAGAAAGCATCCTATCATGAAGAGGAGACATATACAATTCCCACAATGTTAAATTTGGAATTCATATGTATTATTGCTCTGTGAAAGGACGTCTTTAAGAACAGGGGTGATGTAGTCGGATGTTTAAGCACCTATCGCCGGTTTTGCTGTTGTACAGAAGATAGATTTAATTGTTGCTTGACCAAATTACACAATACCCGTCAAAATGAAAATGCAATTGTCCAAAGAACCAACTAGCATGCAACTATTTTGCTAGATTTTATCTCCCCAATTTATGGGATGCCACTATATTTTCCTTTTGCACAATATTGAGGAATGTCTTTGCAATATCAAGGAGATTGGTTTAGCAACCAAAGGGTGGGGATCAGAGATCCAGCAGAACGCTGATCAGCCAAGAGGTAACACAAACTTTACAGAACTGGGAATACATCACATGATACGATAGGAGAAGTAAGACTCAAGGATGGCAGGTAGTGATAGAATTATATACAGGTGTTCATACTTCGGGTAGCCATGCAGCACCTATGACTCCTGAGTTCATCAATGGAAAGGAGAGAAGAAGAAAGTAAAATCCCGGCTTGCTGGAGGATGATGTTTCCCTTAATTCCTAAATTACCTGCAGAGACTAGTTCCAGGAATTTTTATAAGGCAGACGCGTGAAAATAATTCCAGAGATATTTCAAACTTGGGTAATCATTTAGAATTTGGCGGGATATGCAAATCCTACAAATTCAGGAAGAATCTCTAAATGCAGAGAACAATTTACTAACTGATTTTGCTCCTCCATAAACACATTATTGTGGAAGGAATTCAGCCAGTGGATTATATCCTATGCTTAAAGTTCACTCCAAAAACAGTGGGATTTTCAGTTCCCTCCTAAATATAAATGAGGCTCCAAGCAGCATGTGGAAGCCTGCAACCTTTTTCTTCAGCTTGAACTTTTCTGGAGCTGAAAGGTCATGAGCTAAAAGGGAGCTGCTTCAAGCTGGAGGACAATGTGATTAGTGGAGAAACTGGGTCCATTAATATTTGTTGCGAGCTTGTAGGGACCTACATACACCTATTCTGGAATGAACCTGGTTCCATTAGATTAGTCCAGAAGAAATTTGAGCATAAACACCCTAGAATATTTTATCTTTTGCTGATTTCATGAGATCAGCCTTTTCCTGTCCAGACATTTCCATCTCACAAAATCTTCCAAGTTAGCCTTTGGATAACAGGTTTCTTTGTGACATCACCTTGCTGAATACATCGTCCTGCTCCATCCAGCTGGGTTGAATCGATTTAAATAAATGTACGACAGTCCTAAGGTAAATACTTTGACTGTACCAGGCTCCAACATGAATCCAACAGATTTTCATAGGATTTGCTGATTTTAACATGAGTTCCAGTTCTCACCAATTTGTATTGAAATTACTATTCCTGTTATTTCTTCCTCTTAATAATGCTTTACCCATTATTGAGTCTTTTACACTTCTGTGACACAGTGCTTATTGGTTTGCTATGTTTTTAATTTAACTTTTAATGGATTTTTATATTCTTCTTTATACTTTTAGTCTTGGTTTATTTGTTTTTGTTTCACTATAGTTATTTACACACGTTACTCTATGTAGATTTGTATTGCTCATCATGACAAGGTCCCAACGATTTACCCTTCTGGGTCATTCGGTTTAGAAATGTGAAATTTAAGTTAAAGCTCACCGTCCCCTAATGTAATATGCACAACGCATGGCGCCTGCATTTTGCATTGTTTGCTAAAAAAACACAAATTACAGATTGAAATATACCTCACCAGAACAGGGGCATCATTCAACCAGTGGTCAAATTAAACGTCAATGATCTCATTACTGGTATTGTAGCACAAAGTCGAGAGAAAATTATGGAAATAATTAATTTTCCCTCAACATAGTCCCTCAAAATCCCCCCCCCCCACGAGGCCCCACTGACCCGACGCTGTTACCTGCACGGACCGCAGCTGACCCTTTCCCCCCAAATATATGTGAAAATCCAGATGGCTGCTGAGTTCGGATCCTTACTCTTCCTAAGAAACTTACAACAGTAAGGTAACAAGAAAGCAACGCAGTTCACACACGAGCATTTTTTGGTATAATAAAGTTAAATTTCTGATGTCTTAAAAACCTTGAGGAGCGCTTCTGATCAGACATGGGGGTAGATTTACAAACAATTTGCTCTGGGTTTACGTCACAAAAGTGAAGCAAACTGGCTCAAATGTTTTTTTAATAAAACAGGTTTTGCGTCACCCATGCACCACGCAAGAGGGCGATGAAAAACCTAAGTAGGATTTTATCTAGCCACACAAGGCCACCTTGTGTGGCCCTGAGTGGCTTGATAAATCCAGAGGAACGTAATGCAGCGCAAATTGCTGTGTTACTCTGCACCATGGGTGGAGCGTTGGTGTTCCCACGCATCCACCCATGCATTTTGGCACATTCCCAGATTTACCATTAGTGGTAGACCTGAGAATGTGTCAAAAGGCTAGGCCTCCCCAGGTGATGTGTAACGAGGAGAAATATCTTTATTTCTCCTCGTTGCTTCCTCTTTCTATGGGTGCAGCACACATAGAAAGAGGAAACTACCTCACCGGATTGTTTTTGTGCAGGAAAGTGTCCCTTCCAGCGCAAAACAATCCTGCTTACAACACAGGCACCCTTGCCCCATTGTGCAAGGGTGCCTGCATTGGAGCTAGGCAGTACATTGTGTGCCAGTGAAGAGAAATTACAGGAATGCACGTATATTGTTAAGAATGGCACATTTCTGTCCTTTCCCAATTCACGTATCACAGCGCAGCAAAGTGACTTGATGCACTGCGTGATATCCTAATAAATATGCCATTTTCTGTCCAGTGCAAAATTAATGTTGTGGTAGAAAGTAGTCTGAAAGTATCACAATACAACGCTAAACGCTGCTATGCATTACTCTGCATCAATGGGGGGTTCAATGCGTGGTACATGGGCATTCCCATGCAACCACCCATGGTTTTTGACACAAAATCCTATCTACTAACAGTAATAGACTGAGTTTTGCGCCGAAAGATAGGGTCACTTGAACGCAGGCGTTAAAAGGAGAAATGTTTTCATTTCTCCTTTCTTTTCCCATTTTCCAATTTTACTGCACTCTACAGCACACTGACAAAGTAGGACAAGTTTTAAAGCTTGTCTAGGCATAGTCTTTTGTTTTAGAAGGGAACCCTTCGAGTACAAAACCTCTTCTACATTCACGCACAAACACTTGCACTGTGGGGCAAAGGTGAGTGTGTGGCGCTCAGCAGCAAAATTTTGCACTGGCGCTAGGGTGAGGGCAGGGCCTTATTTCTGTAAATATGGTGCTCTTCTGCTCCCTCCCTGTCACACAACGCAGCATTTTTGGCTACTGTGCTGCGTTGCATGACACTTTTGTAAATCTTGGCCTTTGTAATTTCTTATGATGTTCTTAAACAGGGCTCACAGAGTATTTGTCAAAGAGGAGCCACCATCTCTAGGAAAGAATGCCCAAAGCTGGCTGAGTTGATGAGCATTAGCGAGTTAGAGTAAGATTATGATGGATACAAATTACCGTTTCTGAACTGAGTGATATGAAAGAACACTGCAGATTCTACTAAGCGGTTTCAGAACATGTATAAAACCAAATAGGTATTTTATGTCTGGTTAGACATCTATTATATGAAGCACAAAAATATAAAGGACAAAGATGCTGAAGGCGCAGTATATAAATGCATACAGTGCAAATGATTGCCTTGCAGTATTCGTACTGGAAATAAGTAATACACATATCCACTCAGAATTTCAGAAACCAGCAGAACGCTAAGAAGCACGCAAAACATAATTCTGGAAACAAATTGGTTCTGGACTGAAAAAGCTGCTAGCTAAGCCTTTTCTGGACCTCCTCTGGCATTATTAAACTAACTACAAGTCGAACTGAGGTGTGCAGAATCACTACGACAGTTCCAAAAAAATTTAAAAACACATTTGTTTAGACTTCATCTAGAGTAATCACATCTTTGACAAATTGTTATGTTAAGATAACTTGTAGAGCGCACAGCTGCCCCAGCAATGGGGCGTCCCGGCGCTGAGCAATAATAGAGGCTAAACAGCGAGTATCCCTCCTAAGAGAAAACAAGAAGAGCCAGGGAAGACATATGGATCAAAAGAAGGGGGGCCTAATGAGGGAACAGATGGCCCTCACTCTTCCATGCCTTTGGTTTCTCATTACTCCTCTCTTTAAGATTTAGTTCAATTCATTTCAGCCTTTCACACCGTATGTATTTCTATTCTCAAGTCTGTCTTATTTTCAAGTCTCTCATTCTTATTTATGTAGGAGAATGCCTCTTTTTGCACAATCATCCCCATATTTTTGGACTGATGCTGCTGGTTTTTTGACTGTGCACTGGGTCTCTGATCAGCAAGCCCCCGAGATGTGCTCCGCCCCTAAAACATGTTGAAATTGGCTTTATTCCTAATGTGCATATTTAACTTATCTGTAAGTCCATAGTATATAGTACAAAGTGTACCCAGAGCCTGAAAGTTAAATGCCATCAATGGATCGCAGCACACATTGTGCCACCACTAGACTGACAGTTCAGAACCTGAGGGCAGAACTGCTACTGTAGCCTGTATGTGCAGTTTTAAAACTGCATATTCAACCTGACAAAATATCCCTTTTTAACAGGACTAAACCCTGCTTTGAAATATTAATAAGTCACCCCTAAGTAAGGCTTAGTGCCCAGTAAGGCAGGATGCATGGTATTTAAAGATAGGACATGTAAAAGTTTAGATTGACAGTCAATTCAGTGACAAAGCCCCAAAACCGATTTTCACTGTAGCAGGGTTAGCTGTTACATTGGAAAGCACTGGGATATTATATTAATATAAACAATGCCTGGAAACCAGCTAAAATATTCAATCTTGAACTTTGTAAAATATTTTCAATTCAATTCAATTCAAAAATCTTTATTCGGATATAGGTATATCCATAAAAGCACAAGTTGCATAATAACAGAAGGGAGTACACAAGTCCATTAATCACAAGAACAATAAGGTAAAATCGTACATAACAAAACATGTTAAGACAGGTAAAAATAGTTAACAATAAAAAGCCCTATAAATCATTTAAAATATTGTAAATTTATTAAAAACTAATTCATGGACAATGTCCATTAAGTTCATATAAAACATGACCACAATACATCAAATTAGTTCAATAAAACGAGCTTCATAAAGTGCACATTGTGTTTCGGGCGCGTACTGCAGTTTTTAGAAAAGTGCCTACACGAACAGTTAAGTCATCATCTTCCAACTTGCGAATTTCCATATAGGCTGCATCTAAATGAATAGGTGAATTTTTTTTAAAAAATGGAATCAAAAACTGTTTTGTGTATTCCTTGTAAAACTTACAAAAAAATAGGAAGTGGAGTGTTGTTTGCCCAATCCTATCATCACATGGGCATGGTAATTGATTTAAATTTGCAGTGTACCCCAAAGGAAAACACAATAAAAATGTAACTGTGCCAGCCCTTAAGTGGAGAGGAGTCCTCTCTCCCAACGACCTATTGCTTTTAGAAGATAACTAGATAGTGTATTTGATACATCCGCAATGGGCATATCCATTGCTACAGACGTTTTCTGGACCTCCCTTTCATGTCTTATAGATCTGTAATGGTCATAAAGAGCCCCCCGGAAAAACTTTTTTATTTGTACTTTCAATTTCGGTGGGATTTGTAAAAACCAATGCATGGTTGATACTGCTCAAGCTCTCCCTCACTGCGGCAAGCCATGGTATTTCTTTTCCCTTGTCACACTTGAGACAGTCTCTTATTATCTCTGTAGTGAGGGATGCTGCAGGGTTTTTCCAGATAGCAAGCCAAAAAAGGGCAGGGCGAGCCTTTATGTAATCTTCAACATAGTGCAATTTTAATTCGGCATGGCAAATATATTGTGAGGTGGAGATCGGTGCTCCCAGAATTTTTTGACAGAATCTGTTTTCTTCGAGCTGGATACTATTACTCTTTGTCTAGCCCCATACCTCCGCCCCATACCTCCGCACCATATGTCGCTGTTGGAATGCACTGTGTTTTATAAATTTTCAAAAGCGCTAACATTATCCCTGTCCTTTTGGGCTGCGGTAAACCAAGAATTGAATTAATAACTTTGGAAAACTTATTCCTGCTATACGCCACATGGTCAACCCAAGAACTATTGGCAGAAAAAACTAGCCCCAAATAGGGAAAAGTGCTGGTGCATTGTAGTTTTTGATTATCTACGGTAATAGTGTTTAAAAGATACTTTTTCGGCCCACAAGACATGATAAATTATTTTTTAAAATTAGTACACAAATCTAAACTACCCATAAAAACCACAAAGCCCCGCACTAAGATACGTAAGGCATTAGGTGTTCGGCCCATTAGGACCGCATCGTCGGCATACAATAGAGTGGGGACTGGCTTACCAATAATTCTGGGGACATCATTAGTGAGTATGATCAAAGATTTATGTAAATCATTAATATATCGAATAAAAAGTAGTGGGGCCAGGACACACCCCTGCCTTACCCCTCTGTCGACTCTGATGTCATATGAAACCTCCCCATTCTTATTGATCCTCACACGAGTACTCAGGTCCTTATGCAGGTAGTCTAAAAAGTGAACTACAACCTCATCTAAACCATATTCTAAAAGGGTGGACCATAAACGAGACTGGTTAACAAAATCAAAGGCCGAGGTAAGATCCATAAAAGCCAAATATACAGGACATTGCTGGGCTATAGTATACTTCCCAATAATTAAATTGAGATTCAAGCATTGTTCGATAGTACCAACTTTGCTTCTAAATCCCAATTGGCACGGTTGTAAAATACAATCCTCCTCGGCCCATGTCTTTATCTTGTTATACAAAATCCTCCCTAAGATTTTCATAGTATTGTCTATCAGGAAGATTGGCCTATGACAGTTAGGCTGGGAACGGTCGCCCTTTTTGAAGATTGGTACAATAGTACTTGTTGACCAAGTACTTGGGAGTGGGGCATTAGTTAAATTATTAAAAACATTTAATAAAAGTGGCGCCCAAAACTCAGGTTTAAACTTAATCAAATCAATGGGCAACCCATCAGGTCCTCGAGCTTTATATCCCATACTTTGATTAATAGCATCTTCAACTTCCTGTAAGGATATTGAGATTCCCGGGGAGGCCTGATACTCTATGGACGCCTCGTTCTCTGTTGGTACTGAGTAGATCATAGAGAAATGGGCTACCCATGCCTCACTAGTTATAGTGCAGCTTATCGTAGATAGTGGTTGGCCAAGGGATCTCAGGTCTTTAACCGGAGCCCAGAAAGCATACCCATTGTTTTGTATGGCAGCCTGTGCTAGTGTGTCCCAGCGCTCATTCACAAGTTCTTCTTTCCTTTGTGAGACGGCTACCTTATACTTTTTCCTTAATGATTTGACGAGGGAGGAATTTCTGGGGATTGTTGAGAGTGCCCTATGAAGCTGTCTATTAATTAGTGAACATTCGCCATTAAACCATCTTGGTCCATGTTGTACTCCCGGGATTGGTTTAGATAGTATAGATTTAATACCCTCGCATAGTTTTGAGAAGGCACCAATTACCTCCGGGTTAAAATCATGTAATGACAAACGTGAATCAATAAGACTCGGGTAGTCCCTAACCATCTTAGAAAAGAGATCTGTGTAATTGACTCCTCGCCAAACCAATCTTAGGTTATCTGTAGAGGGTGTCAAGTTTCTGGCATCACACTCGGTATTGTATATCGGCTTTGGAACAACTCTCAGTTCTATTATAATAGGGTTGTGGTCGCCATGAGTAGTCGGGACAACCTTGGCTTTCATTAAACAATCCTCAAGAGTAGGGGAAATAAAAACATAATCTATAGTAGAGGCACTACCCCTTCCTCTAAATGTCGGTTCGATGAGGTCATTGTTGTTAGTTACCGCAGCAATATCCATCACATTGATCAGATTGTGATTAAGCAAATGATCACGTAATTCAATGCCCCTATTACATCGATGTATCTTAGTACTAGGTCCTGTATTTAAGGTAATATCCCTAGGAATTTTGACGTTAAAATCACCCCCAAACAGATATCAACAGTATTACCAAACCTGTTGTGTTGTTTTAGGGATGAAATAAAATTAAACAAATTAGCAAAATTTATGTTAGGTGCAGAATAGAAATCTCTATTATTATAAAAATTAACTAAACATATAGATACACCCCTTCTATATATTAACGCTTGAAATTTATCATTTTTTGTATCTAAAACCTTTACACTACCTTCCGCAGCAATATTGACCCAAATTGAAAGGTCACCAGATGGACGACCAAGCTTAGGAATGTGGGCAAGGGTGTTAAAACATTCAAACCCTTTGATGTATAAATCTTGCGTAGCCCAGGTCTCCTGAAGCATAAGAATGTCCTGCTCTTGTACTATATCTAGCCAATCTGGTAAAGATATTTTTGACTCTAAACCAGCGACATTCCAACTTAGTACTTTTAAATTGCAATCATTAGTTACTTTATTTAACATAATATATTCAATTGGTTATAGAGGATGCACGTCTGTATTCGATGTGAGAGTGAATTCATTAGTTACCAGAAGTGGGATTAGTCAATCCTGGTTATCCAGATCAGACAATGGTAGGAACCTGTTGTGCGTGAATGGGTGGGGGGCATCATTTATCAAGGCCCCAGGGACTGGCTTATAAAAATAGCCCAATGGTAATGAGTGGATATGTGTAGAGTTGGTAGTAAAATCTTCCTGTGCCCTCAATAATGATCTAACCATGGACGGCCTGCAAAAGTTAATCACTATGCAGTCCCCCTCAATGTTCTTCAGTGACACCCCCACCCACCCTACTCTTCTTACCATAATGATGTTATTCATATCTGACACCTTAAACCTCCTATGTTTGAATAGCCAGTCCACACATTTGTTGCGTAGTTGATGCCAAGTCTCCCCCTGTTCTTTCTTAAGTGTTGGCACCCCTGCCAGCACTAAAACATACAGGCATGCTTCTGGCGGCAGTCCTAAAACCTCCATGTTAGACTCATAGTGTCCCTTTCTCTTGCGGTTAGGTAAACTACTATTCAGACTGCCTGACTTTGAGTTCTCCCCGGATAGGCTAATCACTGGTTTGGACTGGCTAGTGGTGGGCAGGTTTTGAGCAGTCCTAGATATGTTTTGTGCATTTTTAAAAGAGGGTGAAGTTTCATGCTCATCATTAAGCTTGGGTAAAAAGAATTCCTTAACTTTGCTACATGTTACACATGAATTATCAGGCGAAGGGCCTTTAAGCAGAGTTGGGATAGGGATCAATGGATCAGGTATCGACCCAGCATCAATTAATAAAGACAAACCCTCCCTTGCGGTAGCAACAGTCTGAATAGTCTCTTGTTGTCCACTCATTTTGTTCATTATGGTGTCCAAATGGTCTAAGCGTTCCCAAAGCGAGGTGAAGTTCTTGTCTATCAACTCTTTAATTCGTGCAAAGACAGTATCAACAACAGTATCAAAAAGTGCGTCCCCAAAGACACTATGTGTTGATGTGGGAGATGCAAAATCAGTCTGTGTACTAATAGAACTATTTTGTGCCACCTCTGGATTTTGGACAATCGATGGAGGTTGTATCCACGAGCTCAAGACAGTACGTGATGAGCTTGAATGAGTGGGTTGTTTTCTTTTACAACTGGTGGGCTTCCCAGGCTTCCTTTTGCTCTTAGCTACTGGAACTGCAACTGCAGCAGGCGCTAATGTGTCCATATTTGACTGTGATTCTGGCATATCAGCACCCTTAAAGCTGCCACTAGAGAGAGCTATATTGTTAACACTTGTTCCCTGGGATGTCGTGGAGCTAGATGCAATTATAGGCATGAGACCGGCTGCGGATTGGGTAGCTGAATCTGATGGTAACCCTCCTGCTGTTGGACTGTTCAGTAATGCCTCGCTTCCCAGGGATAGGCGTCGTTCAGTCAGTTCAATTTCACTAGAAAGAATGCTAACAACCCTTTCTAACATGCTATCTATACTAGTAGTAGCAGGGCGCAGTGTCAGTGTCCTTGCGCGCTTCACCATGATTACCACTTAAAAACAGTTTTCGAACTAGTGGGACACTCACCGCGGGAGCCCAAAAGTGCTTTTATGCGCCTCCGGCGTGTTTGAAGTGGCACGGGCGCCTCCTGGCGCTGTGGCTGATGGGGGATGCAATCCTCGGCTGCCCCAAGCAAGAAAGTGCTGGTGCGGTTGTCCACGGGCTCTCACGCCGCGGGAGCCCAAGAGTGCTTTTATGTGCCTCCGGCCCGCTTGAAGTGGCGCGGGCGCCTCCTGGTGCTGTGGCTGATGGGGGATGCAGTCTCCGGCTGCCCCCAAGCAAGAAAATGCAGGTATGGGTGTCCATGGGCTCCCGCGCCGCAGGAGCCCAAGAGTGCTTTTATGCGCCTCCGGTGCATTTGAAGTGGCGCGGGTGCCTCCTGGCCCTGTGGCTGATGGGGGATGCAATCCCCGGCTGGCCCCAAGCAAGAAAGTGCAGGTGCGGTTGTCCACGGGTAATATTTATTACAAATCCAATTCATTAGTAAAGTTTAATTTATACTAAATATTTTCAAAAGGTGCCTTCATAAAGTCACCTTATACCCAGCTAAAGCCTCTAGAAGCCCATTAGCATGAGCTTCTAAATGCCACCCAGAAGCTGAATGGCACATTGATGAGGTATGATCTTGCTCCCAGATCTGAGACAAAGGCCTTGGGTGTAGGGATGGTGTTCTGGTTCTGTTTTTTTCGTCAGTGGGGCACTGAGGTGCGCTGGGAGCGAAGTGGAGTGAGTGAAGCAGTGAAGGTTGCAAGGAAGGAAGCAGCAAGGAGGCAGCAGCAAGGAGGCAGCCGGTAGCGGTGTGGAGGAGCGGAGGAGAGGTCATAGCGGATTGTTGAGTGCAGCGGCGGTGACTGTTGAATGCCAAGGAGAGGAGAAGAGGTGCACAGCACTATGGCAGAGCTCCTTTGTACCCCTTCCCCTCGTATCTCTCCTGCTGTGCTCTCGGCTTGCCGTTCCCGCTCCCTCTGCTCCAGGACAAACTAGTACTAACTTCGCCGCCTGTAGAGACGTGATCACAAACTCCAACAAGGCCATGACCCTGCAAGCAATTTGTTTTTCGGTGTCTTGCAGCTTCTGGTCCCTTGCCCCTAGTTTGAATTCCAAGAGTGTGCAATGAGGGAGGCACTACAGCGCAGGGCGGGAGCCGAGTGGAGCATACCTGGGGAGTCTGGTGGAGTGGGCAACGTAGACTGTAGGTGTCTGTAGGTGAGCTGCTTCCCAGCAAGCAGCTTGCTACCTGGCTCCCGGATCCTGGTCTGGCTCTCTGCTCCCAGTCTACTAGTCTTCCGGGCTCCTGACCCCTATTCCAATGGATCTCAGAGTAGGAGCCGCTTGGAGCATTCTTTTTTAGGAGCTAGGAGAACTAGCTAAGAAGTGCATAGGGGGGTGCAGGTGAGTCCCTAGGGTGGCGGTTATCTCCCAGCAGGAGCGGAAGTGGCCAGCGTTAGGCGGGTGAAGCTTGCTCCCTCTGGGGAGGGGCCGCACGCCACACTCCTCCTTCAGTTGCCTCATTCCAAAAACTATTTGGAGCCTATTGTTGTTGCCTTGTTGTTGTATTGGGACCTCGCCTTGTCCTGGAAAGGATTGGCGTCAGACGTCCTCACAAAAACCTTGAACTGCCAGGGCCCAGGCTTTGACCGGGGCTGTGCACAAGGAGTGCGAAGACCTCAAGAAAATTACGTTCTGATTTCTTCCTCACCAAGACAATCTCACAAAGTAAGGAGATTGCTCAGTAGTACCAAAATACTACAGCAACATCGTTATAAATCTTATCTAGCTATTACCGGAATCTTCTAAAAGATGTCCCAGATTGCACCTGAGGTGGCAGCAGTGACCCTCAACAGACTGGCCTCTACTCCTCATCCAGTTACGCCCTCTTTCACGGGCTATGTCAGCCCTCAGGGGGGCCAATACCATCTCTTGGGGGCAGCACCCAAAAAAATGGGGGTGCCTAAGAAGGCCTAGTCCTGCAATCTACTGCTGCTCCTTCTAAGGATACGGATGCTCCCGTCGTTCTTCAGGAAATGCTCCATAATTCCCCGGATAGGTTGCATAAAGACTGTTTTTCTGCTGTCACACCTGACCGGAGAGATACCCTTAAGGGGTTAAGCGAGGGTGGTGGTCCTGAAGAACTTTTGGGAGTTGAATTTAGAACAGTTGGTAGGACGGTGATATATACAGAATCAAGAGTTGGGGAAGATTTTACACTCACAGATATTGATATTGAAGATCAATTAGGGGGTTGGGGAGCCCCTTCAGATTGTGTTGCGAAGAGTGATCCTCCAACGATTAGATCTAATGAAAGGAGTTTTCTAAATTTAAGTTCTTCTCCCTGGCATCTTTCTATGCCCCCCTTGTATTGTAGCTCAAGTCATTTGATCAGTTCTTCTTCTCAATCGGTTCACAATGTATTTCTCCCAGGCATACAGCCTAAGATTGGAAATTGCGGGGATGGTGTACCCTCTGAATATCTTTTTTGTATTGAAAAGATTTTATATTCCATTTTGTCTCTATTAGAGAAATCTGTGTCTAGTTCTGATCATATACTGGGAATTATGTCTGTAATTTTGTCTGAGGTGCAGAATGTAAATAAGTCTGTAAATAAGTTTGGCTCTGTTAAGCCAATTCTCCTATTGAATTATTTTTGAACCATAGTCTCCCTATGTCTAGCCCACTTGGAGGGCAGAGAGATGCTTTTGTTCAAGCGGGCTTACCTCTCTATCTGCTGCCTCCCCCAGAACCTGTGTTCAATCTTGAAAAGGAAGAGTTCTGCCTAAATTCTTTGTTTGGGGACTTAGATATAGGTCCCCCTTTAGGAAATCCAAAATTGAAAATCTTCCCTTTATTCAAAAAGGTACATTGGAGAAGTTGAGAATCCCAGTGTACGTGTATCACAGACAGGTAGGGAGGGGAGGGAATGGGGAGCCTTCAATTCCTAGTACTCCCGCTTGCCCCGTATTTTATTTCTAATTTGTTGGGGCAGGTGGTTTGAAGGAATGGGTCAGCCCAATAAGAAATCAAAAGGGCAAGAATAAGAAAAGGAAACATTAAAAAATCAGAAGATTCCCCAAACATAAAGCTACAAGATTGCACTTTCCAAGTATTTCTGACAGGCAGTGTGATACACAGAGAATGAGGGAGGAGGGAATATTCTGATGGGGGTGTTTCTAATGTGGGGAGGCGGAGTGTTTTGGAGCGGGGTTGTCTTCTTCGGAATTGACGCTTCCATTCCCTCAGGAAGTACATTTCCCCTCACTCAATGAGTTGGCTGGCCCCTCGGGAAGGGAATAGGAGGTGAGGTCCCCTTGCCCCAGCCAGTGATCGGGGCCAGGGTGGTCGGTAATTTGGAGGGGGGGCTCAAGAGGCAAGTGCCATTCAAGGTGGGGCTCAATAAGGTCCATATGGGGTCCAATCATTTGTTTAAGAGAAATCCGGAGGGTGGTCCTCCCGATGCTCTTGTCCTGCAGCTTTTCGGTGGAGCAAAAGCCTATAGTTACAGGTATAGGGTTCCCCTATGGATCCCCTGAGGGATGCGATAAACAAAACCAGCGAGGTGCAGAATATTTCATCCTTCATCCTGGACTTCACTTGGTTATTTGACAATTAATCCTCTCCAGTAAATAGAGGTTTCATTCTTAGCTTTTTCTCTTAGATTGAGGCCTTAAAGTTATCCAGCAGGGACATCTTAAATGTGAAGATTTATTCATCTGATACATTTCCTCACTCTAGCTTGCTACCTGGCTCCCGGATCCTGGTCTGGCTCTCTGCTCCCAGTCTACTAGTCTTCCGGGCTCCTGACCCCTATTCCAATGGATCTCAGAGTAGGAGCCGCTTGGAGCATTCTTTTTTAGGAGCTAGGAGAACTAGCTAAGAAGTGCATAGGGGGGTGCAGGTGAGTCCCTAGGGTGGCGGTTATCTCCCAGCAGGAGCGGAAGTGGCCAGCGTTAGGCGGGTGAAGCTTGCTCCCTCTGGGGAGGGGCCGCACGCCACACTCCTCCTTCAGTTGCCTCATTCCAAAAACTATTTGGAGCCTATTGTTGTTGCCTTGTTGTTGTATTGGGACCTCGCCTTGTCCTGGAAAGGATTGGCGTCAGACGTCCTCACAAAAAACCTTGAACTGCCAGGGCCCAGGCTTTGACCGGGGCTGTGCACAAGGAGTGCGAAGACCTCAAGAAAATTACGTTCTGATTTCTTCCTCACCAAGACAATCTCACAAAGTAAGGAGATTGCTCAGTAGTACCAAAATACTACAGCAACATCGTTATAAATCTTATCTAGCTATTACCGGAATCTTCTGAAAGATGTCCCAGATTGCACCTGAGGTGGCAGCAGTGACCCTCAACAGACTGGCCTCTACTCCTCATCCAGTTACGCCCTCTTTCACGGGCTATGTCAGCCCTCAGGGGGGCCAATACCATCTCTTGGGGGCAGCACCCAAAAAAATGGGGGTGCCTAAGAAGGCCTAGTCCTGCAATCTACTGCTGCTCCTTCTAAGGATACGGATGCTCCCGTCGTTCTTCAGGAAATGCTCCATAATTCCCCGGATAGGTTGCATAAAGACTGTTTTTCTGCTGTCACACCTGACCGGAGAGATACCCTTAAGGGGTTAAGCGAGGGTGGTGGTCCTGAAGAACTTTTGGGAGTTGAATTTAGAACAGTTGGTAGGACGGTGATATATACAGAATCAAGAGTTGGGGAAGATTTTACACTCACAGATATTGATATTGAAGATCAATTAGGGGTTGGGGAGCCCCTTCAGATTGTGTTGCGAAGAGTGATCCTCCAACGATTAGATCTAATGAAAGGAGTTTTCTAAATTTAAGTTCTTCTCCCTGGCATCTTTCTATGCCCCACTTGTATTGTAGCTCAAGTCATTTGATCAGTTCTTCTTCTCAATCGGTTCACAATGTATTTCTCCCAGGCATACAGCCTAAGATTGGAAATTGCGGGATGGTGTACCCTCTGAATATCTTTTTTGTATTGAAAAGATTTTATATTCCATTTTGTCTCTATTAGAGAAATCTGTGTCTAGTTCTGATCATATACTGGGAATTATGTCTGTAATTTTGTCTGAGGTGCAGAATGTAAATAAGTCTGTAAATAAGTTTGGCTCTGTTAAGCCAATTCTCCTATTGAATTATTTTTGAACCATAGTCTCCCTATGTCTAGCCCACTTGGAGGGCAGAGAGATGCTTTTGTTCAAGCGGGCTTACCTCTCTATCTGCTGTTTCCCCCAGAACCTGTGTTCAATCTTGAAAAGGAAGAGTTTTGCCTAAATTCTTTGTTTGGGGACTTAGATATAGGTCCCCCTTTAGGAAATCCAAAATTGAAAATCTTCCCTTTATTCAAAAAAGGTACATTGGAGAAGTTGAGAATCCCAGTGTACGTGTATCACAGACAGGTAGGGGAGGGGAGGGAATGGGGAGCCTTCAATTCCTAGTACCCCCGCTTGCCCCGTATTTTATTTCTAATTTGTTGGGGCAGGTGGTTTGAAGGAATGGGTCAGCCCAATAAGAAATCAAAAGGGCAAGAATAAGAAAAGGAAACATTAAAAAATCAGAAGATTCCCCAAACATAAAGCTACAAGATTGCACTTTCCAAGTATTTCTGACAGGCAGTGTGATACACAGAGAATGAGGGAGGAGGGAATATTCTGATGGGGGTGTTTCTAATGTGGGGAGGCGGAGTGTTTTGGAGCGGGGTTGTCTTCTCCGGAATTGACGCTTCCATTCCCTCAGGAAGTACATTTCCCCTCACTCAATGAGTTGGCTGGCCCCTCGGGAAGGGAATAGGAGGTGAGGTCCCCTTGCCCCAGCCAGTGATCGGGGCCAGGGTGGTCGGTAATTTGGAGGGGGGGCTCAAGAGGCAAGTGCCATTCAAGGTGGGGCTCAATAAGGTCCATATGGGGTCCAATCATTTGTTTAAGAGAAATCCGGAGGGTGGTCCTCCCGATGCTCTTGTCCTGCAGCTTTTCGGTGGAGCAAAGCCTATAGTTACAGGTATAGGGTTCCCCTATGGATCCCCTGAGGGATGCGATAAACAAAACCAGCGAGGTGCAGAATATTTCATCCTTCATCCTGGACTTCACTTGGTTATTTGACAATTAATCCTCTCCAGTAAATAGAGGTTTCATTCTTAGCTTTTTCTCTTAGATTGAGGCCTTAAAGTTATCCAGCAGGGACATCTTAAATGTGAAGATTTATTCATCTGATACATTTCCTCACTCTAGGGTCACCTTCGGCTCCCTGATTGTTACAAATTTGGTTGTGCAGAATTGTGAGCACTTCCTTAAGTGAAGAATTGACGTCACACCTGTTATAGAATATGGGGAATCCCCCTGCATCCTGTAATTCAGTACTTGAATGGTCTAAGGGGCTCGAAATCATTGGTGTTGGATGCGATGTGTCCTGAATCCGATTTTTTACCTGGTAACCCCAAAGAGATTGTGGTCTCTTTAGGCCAAAGGGAACAAATAATAAACCTGGTGTTGGGCCTGGGAGCTCATCCTCAGGTTCCTGGTAAGGAAGACATATTGGCCTAATGGAGCTGGGTCATGGGTGCTTTGAATACCACCCGCCTCCCAACGGAAAGGAGTGACCCTTTGAGGTAGCATGGGTGGGCTACTCCTGTCATGGAACATGGGTCAAAACAAACATAAATTGAATTTTTTGAAAGCTCTGAACCCTCTAATTATGTGTTTGCAAGAAACTTGGGCCTGTAAAGCGTTCAATTGCAATGGGTTCTTTGTGTTTTCCAGTTATACTAAGCATCCGGAGAGAGGCCACGCTAGTGGGGGGTGGTGGCCATTCTGCTTAAGAATTCGATTAATTGGAACCAGTTGGTTTTTAGTCATCCATCAAATCTGTGCCTTTGCTTGAAGTTGGCATGTTTAGGAGATAATGGTTATCCATCTTTCTTCCTTTTGCAAATATGCATATTCCACCTGGGAGACATTTTGATCATTTGGTGATTTTTTTTTTTATATTCGGTTATGATATAGCTATTAGGGAAGAGTGTCCCTATGTAATAATCATGGGAGACTTAAACGCCAAAGTCTCTAATTCTGTCTCTGAAATTTACGCTAACCCTATTAAGAACCGATAAACGAGGGTTCTCCTTCCTCGAGATCCTTAGAAGACTGGACTCAATCATATTAAATGGAAGAGTGCCCGCAGGCAAAGCTGCTCTTTTTACATTTCATTCCCCCATACCCAGAGTCTTTTAGACTATGTGGATGTTTCCTATCAAATGTTTGGCGTCTGTGAACATTTTGTTTGTTCACCCGTCGGTAATGAGTGACCATGGTATAGTGGGCATGTCAGTGGCTTTTAATTTACATGTATTGGACCCGGGGAACTTTTGTTTGGGCATGACCGCTTTTAACAAATCAAACGGTTGCTCCTTTTGGACATCAAACAATATGGCCACGGTCAGCTTGAAAATTAAGGGGGTTTATGCAGACCAGTTGGGATATGTTCCTGACAACCCAATTCAGTTTTTTGAGGCCCAAACGGAAGAGATTCATAAATAAAGTTTTTGTTCTGCTGGCCCTCCCCGGTCTAAACAGGGCATATCCCCTTTGAAAATATTAAACCAAGAAATAAATTGATTAATATGAAAACAGCATTTGCAGTTTTTCATGGGTCCCAAGCAGGAAGTTAAACGTCTTAAATGAGTAAAAAGCCACTGTAAACTTGGTGAAAGGAGAAGGGATTACGATTTTAAGTGGATCGGTTTGAGAGAGGCTGCAAGGGCCAAAGATTCAAGGAAGTACTGAGTCTGATTGCAGAGTATTGCGATTCAAGGCAGAAGGCTCTGCCTATCCCGATTTCCAAAAATGACTGGGTGGATTATTTCTCCCTATTGTATGCAAACAAGAGACCAGTAGTTTCCGTGATGTTTTGTGCAGATGAGGCCTCTCTCTTGGTATATGGTCTTCCTTCGGAGGAGGATATAGTGGGGTTTATAAAGAATGCTAGAACATCATGTGCACAGGTCCCTGACGGAATTCCCATTTCTATAATCAAAAAAAGGAGGCTCTTGCCTGGGGAACCTTTCCTGTCCCATTGTTTAATTATTGTTTTCGAACAGGGAAAATTCCCCATTCTTGGAAGGGAGGTTTTGTAGTCCCTCTATATAAAAAGGGCCCGAAAACTTCCCCATCTAGTTTCAGACAGATTACTTTGCTGGACACTTCGGGCAAATAATTTACAAACAGCATTCTTTGCCGTTTATACCAATGGGCTCAGGATCAGAATATCATACCCCCAGAGCAAGCCTGCTTCAGAGGTAAGCATAGCACTTTAGATAATATTGCAGTCCTCCAGACTATCGTAGAGAAATATGTCTTCCTTTGGGGTATGCCAATCAATACAGCATTTCTCTTTATATATAGCTGAAATAACTGGCGCCTTAAATTCCGTGAGGGGAGATGCTCCCAGAATTGGAACAATATCTGTTGGCTCTCTATTATACGCTGATGATATGGCCATTTTTGATTTAACACCAATTGGCTTGCAACGCCGTTTGGAAGCCCTTGCTAAATATGCAGAAGCCTACTTCCTGAAAATCAATATTGCCATAAGTAAGATCTTGATATTTCATAAGAAAGGGCTCTGAATAAAGAGGTGTTTCCAGTGGTGGTTGAGTTCTGAAAAACTTCAACTATTAGATTCTTATCTATATCTTGGAAAGGTCTTTTAAAAAACTGGGCAGAATACAGAACACAGAAAGCTCTGTGCAAGCAGGGATTTTTCCCAGGCTAGTGTACTGCACAGATTCTATAGAATCTGTGGGAGATGTCATTTTGGGCATGTTTTGTGGGTATTTGGTGTTAAAATTCCTCCCTTCTTGTCCTATGCCTCTGAGGTGCTGGATACAAGCTATTGGCTTTCCTTTCATAAGATCGAAGGTTGAATTTGGTGTCAAAATTGCAATTAAATTCTTTGACTGCCCCCCATGCTTTGCGCCTTGAATATGGCTTAGTCTTCTTATATATCTCTTCCTTGGCAGAGATTTTGAGGTGGGGAAATTCTCTCCTCTGGGGAGATGAGGGAACTCTTAGGGCCGCATTGATAGTCAAAATGTTCCTTAGGCTGAAAGAACAGTTGACATTTTTTAGGTCCTTTGAGCGAGCAAATTATGCATTTGTGCTTAGGTTGAACATCGATTCCTCCATGTTAAAGCCCGCTTTGAAAGTGTATATAAAGAGTTCTGTGTCCACCATTAACTTGGCTATAGATATTGCCTTAAGTCAGCCCAAAACGCACATTGAGGTAATCTGTGGGAGTGCTTTGGGGAACAAACCAGTCTTATTTAACTTGGAACTTACCTCTTGGGGTCAGAAGGCTGATGACCTTGTTGAGACTGCATTTGCTGCCATTAAGAGAAATTACTGGTATTTGGGACAAAATATCAAAAAAGGAGAGAATTTGTGAGATTTGTTACCTACAAGTAGAAGATATTAATCATGTGCTATTTGTGTTGTCCGGAGTTGCAAAAGGCTAGGTGCTAATTTTACTGCCTTTATTACCTAAATTTAACATTCACTCTACCTTTGAGGCCCATTTGTTTATTTTGTCCCCCCAAATGAAATGATTTGTAACAGGATTTATCTATTTTTTAAACCTTTTCTGATTTCTTATTAGGAATATGTAGTAATATTTCTACGTCTTCTCATTTAGGTATATGTGCATTGTAATATTTCTTAGGAATGTTCTGTTTCTAATTGCACTTTGCACATTGCACTCTGCATTTGCTGTTTTATAAGACTGTTTTATTCTCCCCTGTATTATGCATAGTATGTATGGTAAAATGTTTTTAGGAGGTATTTTTATATATACGAAAATTATTTATCAGAGGAAATGTATTTTTCGATTTATCTGTAGTATATGATAATGTGGACATCCGTAGGAGTTCCATATCATAAAAAAATAAATAAACTTGGAGTGTAGGGAGGTGTTCTGTTACCCTGACAGGCATGTGCCAAGGAACTTAATTAAATTCACAATTTCCTATCCTGTCACAAGTAAATGTAGCTAACATCTTGGCCTGCCTCCTCTTTTGTCTTGCTAGCCAGCTGCGCATCAATCCCACTGGGAGAGGAGCTGGTGCCAGAAGCAGTTTTGACAGACCATTGTGGGCACTGGAGCACTGCAGAGGGGAAAACAGGTCAGTCATCTTTGTTTTAGGTAGAGAGGGGCATTGTGGGATTGTTTACAGTAGGGCACACAAGAACTGCTGCACAAGTGCCTAGGGTTACCACTGGGAACCTTTTCCTATTGGTTAAGGAGGGTCCAGAAGTCACCTCCACCCACAGGCTAGTGCAAGGCATAATAAATGTGGCACCCCCGGCAACATCTTTTGAAAACTCCTGGACCTGTGAAAGGCAGAAGAAGCACTGCACCTGCTGTTGAGACCTGCGAGGGAACTCCAAGGGCAGGACCTGCTCCCACTTTTACCCAGGACTAAGAAGTAGGCTGCAAATGTCAGTTGGCTTACCTCCTGTTAAGCTTCAGGGACACAAAAGCTGCAAGAAGACCAATTTAATGCAAGGCCAGCTGACCAGTTTCAACTGATACTGCCCTTGACACTGCTGGTGGCTTCCCCTGGAGTGAGTCCTTAACTCAACGTGCTGTTTCTGAGGTCCTTGAGCCCTTGGCTGGTATCAGAGTGTACTCCTCTGCCCTAACCCTAAAATGAATTGGCAACTTTTCTGCAAGAGAACCGATGTAAGACAGAGGCCTAGCTGTCAGCTGATTTACCGAGGGAGCTTAGTTGGTGGGATTGGACTTCCCAGAGCTCTTGTTGCATTCTTCACCGGGACCGACTTAGAAGACCCAATCCACTACATCAACTCTTCACCGGTCTCAGCCTGTAGTCTTGCCCTATTGAGGAAATCCCAATCTCCAGAGAAGCATTGAAGCCTGGCCTTAGATGACTTCATCTGGACCAACTCCGGTTTACACCCGATCAACTTCGAGGGCAATTTGACGTGAATTGAGAATTGCCACTTGGAGCTTTTCTGCTTTCATCGATGACCCAATCAGAATCATTCACTCCAGCAACCCATCACCATTGAGTCCGGCTGTAGCTTCAGCCTGCTCCTTCGAGGCTGATGGACCCATCGATGACCCGTCGACTTCTAGAAGTGTTTCTAAGTAAAGAAGGTAAATTCATTTGAGTGTGTGTGCGTGTGAAAAATGTACATCCACCAGACATCAGGCAGTTCTTATGCAACTGTTCACTGCTCATTCACCAGCATGTACTGCAGCTTTTTTGGTACACATAAACCTGTATCTCAAGCTACCTCACAACACTGTGTTTACAACAGTGACATTTTGGCCATATTGCTCACCTTTCTCCTCAACGAGCACATGTAGATGTTTTTGCTACACCCGGATGAGTGGTCTTTTACATAACCTAAATTATTTCACTGTAGATGTTACATCTTGGTTATGGTAGTGTTGGCCACTTCGACTGTGGGTGCCAAAAGGTTGCTTAGGGTGAGCAAGTCTTTGTTTCCTTTGAACCTCCTCCTTTCTTACACATTGCATGACCCAATAATGCCTGAAATTTCTTGTTCCAAGAGGAGGCGCAGAATTGCGTTTACACACAGGAAGCTGCATGTTAGCAGCTCCCTATGTGGAAAAACATAGCTGGCTCCCATAAGATGCTGGGAGCCCGCAGGGGCTGCGGGGGCCTTGAGGCTACTCCAACAGTCCCCAACCTTTAAAAACTGGGTGCCCTGGGGGGACAAGGGCACCCACACTACCCTACGGTCCCCTGGGCAAAAATCAGCTTTGGAGGGGGGGCCACGCGGCCCCCTCCCGTTTCAATTAACATTTTTTTTTTTAACAAGGCTAGGCCCCAGGGGATGGGGTCCCTGGGCCCGAAATCAGCCTCGGGAGGGGGGCTGCGCAGCCCCCCTACCCATTTCATAAAGGACTGACCCCGGAGAATGTGGTCCATGGGGAAAGAGGCTATATGCCCCCTTCCCTAAAAATAGGGGAAAAAAAGTAGGCAACTCACCAGAAGCCCTCCCCTATTCTCCACCACTTTGCAAATGTGCATCCTAGCATGCTGCTGGTTGGTGAATTAATTCCACTTAACTCCTGAGGGCCTCAGCACTAAAGTGAACGTCTTCCCCCAACCA
Organism: Calotriton arnoldi; assembly: GCA_963921515.1. Classification (NCBI taxonomy): domain Eukaryota; kingdom Metazoa; phylum Chordata; class Amphibia; order Caudata; family Salamandridae; genus Calotriton; species Calotriton arnoldi. Next base: position 1,157,346 of record CAWUFW010005932.1, read on the forward strand.
GTAGTGTGCCAGGAGGCACGTTTGCAGAGTGGTGGATAAAGGGGGCATGTCCTCCAAAGTCCTCTCAGCAACCAGGCTGTGTGGTACTTACTGGAGGTAACTGGAGGGGTAGTTGGCCCCCAAGAACCCTTAAGAGCCAAGGGGACTTAATCCCCCAACTAGTAGTACACCAGGAGGCACATTTGCAGAGTGGTGGAGATAGGGAGCATGGCCACAAAAACCTCTCAGCAATCCCGCTGTGTGAGACTTACTGGAGGTAACAAGAGGGGAAGATGGCCCCCAAGGACCCTCAAAAACCCAGGGGGACTTCATCCCCCAACTAACAGTGGGCCAGGACGTGCATTTGCAGAGTGGTGGAGAAAGGAGGTGTGACCTCTGACAACCTCTCAGCAATTCTACTGTGTGAAACTTCCTGGAGGTAATAGGAGTGGTAGTTGGCCCCCATGGACATCCTTGGGGGACAACTACCCCTCCTTTTAGCTCCAATAAGTCCCCCACAATGAGATTCCTAAGAGGTCTTTGGAGGCCACACCCCCTTTCTCCACCCCTCGGCAAACGCGTCTCCTGGCACAGTACTGGTTAGGGAATGAAGTCCTCTTGGATGGTGAGGGACCCTCCTGGTACATTCTGTTAGGTACACAGCAGGATTTCTGAGAGCTGGTCGAAAGCCCTACTCCCTTTCTCCACCACTCTGCAAATGCCATTACTACGCAAAAAAACATAGAAATTCACTGAAAAAAACAAAGGTTACAGGGACGTTATAGTTAGAACATGGAATTAAAAAAACCTTAGAAGTGCACTGAAAAAAACAAAAGTTACAGGGACCTTATAGTTAGGCTCAGGTTTCACTCTTACAAAACCAGTGAAATTCAGCTGTTATAGTTAGCTGAGCTAACTATAACTCATGCCCCCGCAATGCACTGCTAATGACCTCACATATTACATCACTCTTGATATGGTCAGTGACATCACTGATGACATCTCAAATGACATCACTGATGACATCATCATCAAAAAGCCTAATTGACCCACTCATACCCCCATAGAACCTTTCATGCACCCACTCCTACACAACCATTTATAAACCCATACCAGTACTTACAGGCCTACTCACTGATTCATAGATCTATACACAAATCCACTCACTCACCCATACAGCCACTCATACACCACTCACTCACTAATACAGCCACTAACATATCTACTCATACACTCATATAGCACCTCACACACTGAGTCAGTCACTCATAGAGCTACTCACACAACCAATCACTCAGCCATACAGTCAATCACACAGCCACTTACTAACCCATACAGTTACACACATACCCACTTGCTTACTCATACAGATACTGACACATACTCACTCACCTCTACAGTCAGTGACACAAGCACACACTCACCCATACTACCACTCTCATATTCACTCACTCACCCAGTCACTCATGTACCCCATCACTCACCTATACTGCCTTTCACATAACCAGTTAATCACCCATCCCATATACCACAGACACATCCGCTCACTCACCTACACAGCCATACACACACTCACTCACCCATACAGCCCTTCTCAGATGTACTCATGAACCCATACAGCCAGTGATTCACCCACTTACTCATCCATGCAGGGAGTCACACACCCCTCATCCACCTACACAGACACTCATGCACCCATACAGGTACTCAGACAACCAACCCCATAGAGCCACTCTCGTACCCACTCGCCAACACATACAACCACTTAGACACAGACTGATACAGACATTCACACAACCTAGTCACTCACCCATACATTCACTGAGACACCTAATCACTCACTTATGCAGTCTGTCATGCACCTACTGAATCATACATACAGGCACTCATACACCCACTGATTCACCAATACACCTTGGTATATATATTTAACACTCATAAACTTTTTGAAAACACTCACAGTTAATGGATGATGCAATCAGTAATGTCATGACTATGGTCATAAGTGTTGTCATTGTCCATGTCATCAGTGATGTAATATATGAGGTCATAAGCAGTGCATTGCAGGGCCAAGATTTATTGTTAGCTCAGCTAGCATAACTGCTGACTTTCATATATATATATATATTCACTGAAAAAACCATAGGTTTCAGGGACGTTATAGTTAGTTGGAAATTTCACTCGTACAAAACCAGAGAAATTCCACCGTTATAGTTAATTCAGCTAACTATAACTCGCGCCCCTGCAATGCACTGCTGATGATGTCACATATTACATCATTCCTGACATGGTCAGTGACATCGCTGATGACATCTCAAATGACATCACTGATGACATCATCCACGTGACTGTGTGTTTCTTTAAAGTTTAAATATGTATTATATATATATATGCCACGGTGTATTGAAGATTGAGCGGGTGTATAAGTGTCTGGATGGAGGATTTAGTAGGTGCGTGACTGACTGTTTAAGTGAGTGATTACATGTGTCTTACTGAATGCATGGGAGAGTTGGAGTATATAAATGACTATACGTGAGAGTCAGTGATTGTGAGAGTGGCTGTATGGATGAGTGTGTACATGTATCAGTGATTGTATAAGAGAGTAAGTATGCATTTGTTTCTGTTTGAATAAGTGATGTGGTGTGTGTATAACTGTATAGGTGACTAAATGGAAGTGTGATTGATTCTTTGCATGACTGATTAGGTGTGTGAGTAACTATATGGATGAGTGATGGTGTGTGAGTGTCTGTATAGATATGTGACTGCATATGATAGTGCCGTATTGATGGTAGACTGCATGTATGAGTGACTGTATGGGTGAATGATTGGATGTGTGTATAGACCCAGGAATCAGTGAGTGCATATGTAGTAACTGGTATTGGTGTGTCTATTGTTTCGCAAATGGTAGTCTGTATTTTAGAGTGGGTGAATCAAAGGTTATATTAGGATGTGAGGAGGTGCATCAGATTATCACGTGGATGATGTCATCAGTGATGTCATTTGAGATGTCATCAGTGATGTCATCAGTGATGTCCCTGACCATGTCATGAATGATGTAATATGTCACGTCATCAGCAGTGCATTGTGGGGCGCGAGTTATAGTTAGCTGAACTAACTATAACGGTGGAATTTCTCTGGTTTTGTACGAGTGAAATCTCCAACTAACTATAACGTCCCTGAAACCTATGGTTTTTTCAGTGAATTTCTAAGGTCTTTTAGTATTAAATCTGTTTTATTAACAGAACACAGCAAAGATACATAAGCAGAGTGCCTACAACCCAGCGGGCCGGCTAGCTGCACGTTGATTATACTGGCAAGGCAAGGAGCAAAAGAAGACTGTTCAATATTAAACACAGCAAGCCGCCTACAACCCAGTCGGGCCGGCCGCGTCAAAAGGGAATATCACCAGGAGATTGTAGCACGTGCGAATGAATAAGCCTGTTTAGAAGCAAGGCGCCCAGGGCGGGGAAAATGGGGTCCACTCTGGACCGCAGGCTGTGAAGAGTGTTCCAACTTTGAACAATGAACACAACATAGAAGTGAGAAGAAACCCCCCGAGCCCAACCCACCCCCTCCCCCTCCTCAGTGTGCAAAAAGAAGAAGAAAAAAAAAACACAAAAGGGACGCAAACGTCGGCATCATTCCACAGGCACTGGGTGATGTACTGGGGTCAGCGCGCCGTGGGGACATATAGAGCCAGCAATGGTCATTCTATGGGGTAGCTGCAGTGGCGTCTGGTACGAGGTTTAGGATACGGATATAGTGCGGGCAAGTCAATTCACGGAATTCAGTGGAGAGAATAGTCAGGAAGGGGGCCCAGATTTTGGCATAATCCTTATCCTTCCCTGCCGCTACCATAGAGAGCCTTTCCATCACAAGCAGGTTCCATAACTGGTGTAGCCAATGAATGTGCTCCGGGACGCTATCCGATTTCCATCTAGCTAATATGACCCTATGTGCAGCGTTCAGCGCAAGTGCCATCTGTCGCCCCCTGGTCGAGCGCAAGGGAAAGGTAAGCGCATTAGGAAGGCCTAGGAGGGTATAGGCGGGGAACCGGGGTATGGTGGTGTTGAAGGCCCGGTCAATGTCATTGAGTATCTGATCCCAGTAGCGTGTTAGCTTCGGGCAGTGCCATAGCAAATGAATGAGAGTCCCGGGATTACCGCACCCCCTCCAGCAGAGGCCATCACACTGCGACTGCCATTTGGAGAGTCTTTCAGGGGTATAGTACCAATACATAGCAATTTTATAGGCTGTCTCCGTGTGGCTCGCGGAATACGTAGTGTGGTGTGCCCGGTAGAAAATGTCTTCCCACTCTTTATCAGATAGTGTGAGCTCTAATTCCGCCTCCCAGCACTTCTGTCCAGCAGTGCGTGTCTTTGAGGGGGCTGGAGTAAGAAAGGAGTAGAGTTCGGAAATGAGACTTTTATCACTTTTTTTGTTGAGTATCCATTTCTCAAACGGCTTCATTGGCCGAAAGGCCAGGGAACGCGTCCCAGGTCCCGATATCCAGTGAACCATCTGGGAATGCAGATAAATATTAGTATCAGGCAGGTGGTAGTCTGATTGCAAGTCCTTGAAGGGGATAAGGCCCTGAATGTCAAATAAGTGCCCCACTCGTTTACAGCCCTCCTCCACCCATCGTGCTGCAGCTTTGGTGGTTTCTCCTGGTGGGAAGGCGGGATTCGAGAAAAGCGGGGACAGAGGAGACGGGAAAGAGGTCAGATTGGCCCTTTGCGAGACCCTGTCCCAAGCGGTCATCGTGGGTCGCGTGACTGGCGAGGAGTATTGACCCCATGCGCGCGCCGCCCCCGGCAACCAAGCATCCCGCCAAATGTGGTGGCCCGTGACCGTTTGATCCATGAATACCCAGTATTTCTCTGTCAAGGGACGATTCCACTCCACTAGATAGCGTAGCAGGGAGGCTTGAAAATATCGAGTGATGTTGGGGAAGGCTAGTCCCCCGACCCTCTTGGCCCGCTGGAGCTGCGTTTTACGTAGACGCGGCGAGACCGGGCCCCAAACGAAGCTCTCGAGAGCCACCTGAACGTGCCGTAAGGCGTGAGGCGGGGGTTCCAGTGGAAGTGTCTGGAACAGGTAGAGGGCACGCGGCAGGACATTCATTTTAACCGCAGACAATCTCCCAAACCATGACCGGGGGAGTCGGCGCCAGCGGAGGAGGTCCGTGCGAATGCGGGATAGAAGAGCGGAGGAGGTCCGTGCGAATGCGGGATAGAAGAGCGGAGTAGTTGGCCTCTGCCGTTTTCGCCAGACTGGAGTGGAGGGTCAGGCCAAGATACGTGATTCCCTTCGAAGCCCAGTCAAAGGGGAAGCAAAGCCTGAGAATCTCTTCCGTTTGTTGGCTAGTGGTAAGATTGAGTACTTGAGATTTCTGTATATTGATATTAAAGCCAGAGAGCTGACCGAAAATCTGGAGGTCCTGCATGATGGCCGGCAGCGAGGTCAGTGGGTACGCAACGGAAAAGATAATGTCATCCGCATATAGGCTAATGAGATGATGATCCGAGCCTAAGGGGATGTCCTGCGCAAGAGGGTTGTCTCGGAGCCGTTGCGCTAGGGGCTCCATATACAGAGCAAAAAGTAGGGGGAAAAGGGGACACCCCTGCCGCGTTCCTCGGCCCACTTCGAAGTGGTCAGAAAGTAAGCCATTGACTCTGACCGCTGCTTGGGGAGCAGTGTAAATGCTGGCAATCCAGCGTTGAAACCAGGGCCCCACCCCGAAACGCTCTAAGGTGGCAAAGAGATACGGCCAATGTACTCGATCAAAGGCCTTTTCGGCATCGATCGCCAGCAAAAGGGCCTCCTCCTTGGACCGTTGCACCCTGTCAATCAGGTGACAGATGCGCTTGGTGTTGTCCCCACACTGTCGTCCAGGGATGAAACCAGACTGATCTGGATCGACGAGACCCGGCATGTGGGGATTCAACCTATGTGCTAAGATGCTGGAGAACAGCTTTGCGTCTATGTTCAACAAGGAGATCGGCCGGTAAGAGCCACAGGATTCAGGGTCCTTACCCGGCTTAAGGATGACGGAAATGGAGGCCTGCAGCATAGTGGGCGTGAGGGATCCCGAATCCGCAAATGAATTAAACAGACGTGTGAGCAAAGGGGCGAGTTCCGCGCAATAGGTTTTGTAGAATAGGGCACTAAAGACATCCGGCGCCAGGGCCTTTTGCAACTTCAGCCGAGAAATCGCAGAGATGACTTCCTCAATGCGGACAGGCGCCTCCAGGGCGGCAGCGGCGCCCTTGGATAGCGGCGTCACCGCAGCGTCCCTCAGGTAGTCTGTAGGATCCGGTAGCAAGGAGGGGTCCGCCGCATAGAGGGAATGATAAAAGGAGTGAAAGGCAGAGACGATTTGGGTGTCGTTGGTTAGGATCCGTCCGGACCCATCACACAGCGTTTTGACAGAGTGCGCCTCCTGCTGGCCGCGCAGGCAATGCACTAGCATATGTCCCCCTTTATTAGAGCCAACAAGAAATTTGTGTTTCAAGCGGATCACCGCATGTTCAGCCAGGTCGAGATACAACCGGCGGAGCTGGAGGCGTTCCTTTTCTAACTGACGCCATATATAGGGCGCACCGTTACGCTTATGTATGGTCTCCAATTCCCGGACGGTGGCCTCAAGCTCCGCGCATTTTGCCAGTCTGGTTTGGTTCTCATAGGCTGCCTTAGCAATAAGGGCCCCCCGTGCTACTAGCGTAAGCGCTTCCCATATTGAAGAGAGTTGAGTATCAGCTCTGTCATTAGTTGCTATATAATCGATAATGCATTGTCTAATGTCCGCAACCACATCCGGAGACCGGAGCAGGGAATCCCGCAGGCGCCAACGCGGCGAAAAGGCTGAATGCGCAGCCGGAATGCGAAGAGTTAGGGTAATGTGGGCATGGTCCGAGAGGGCACGAGCTTCGATAGTGGACTCCCCGACCAAGGCCCAAGCAGCCGGGGTTGCAAGGAAGTGGTCTAGACGGGCGTATGTTTTATGTGCGGCCGAATAGTATGAAAAGTCTGTCTCGTCGGGGTGCAGACAGCGCCAGGCATCCCTGATCCCAACATCGCGCAACCACTCCCCCCCTTGTGCGGATATTGCGCCAGCGCCACCAGTGCGGGAACCTGAACGATCCTGCCTGCTGTTCATGACGAGATTGAGGTCGCCCCCCACTATCACTGCCTGGTCTGGGAAGCGTAGCACATCTGCACAAGCCTCTAATAAAAACTTCTCTGGACGGTCATTAGGGGAATAGATGGAAGCCACAGTGTAAGAAGAGGAGCCTACGTGGAGTCGCAGTGCTAAGAGGCGGCCTATAATTTCCGAGAATGGCCCTACCATAGTTCCCCTAAAGTGCTTGGCTACCAGAACGCCACACCTCTCCTTTTACTACCAGCAGAGGACCAAAACTGATGAGGGAAGTGACTGTGGTGCATGCGATGGGTGTCGGTCTGCAACAGATGGGTTTCTTGGATGAGGCAAATGTCCCCCCACAGTGTTCTAAGAAAGACAATACTGCCCTACGCTTAACTGGGTTGTTGAGACCCCGGACATTGAGACTGACTATTTTAAGATCCAGGGGGGGAGATAGGTGAGAAGATAGCTATACGGGAGCGCCCAGCACCCTGCAATAAAGGGAGGGGGACGGAGGGCCACGAGCGCACAACTGCCATGCACGATATCGAAAAGGGGGCACACTGAGGAGAGAACCCACCCGACCCTGCGAGGAAAAAAAAACACAACAAAGACATCATAGAGAAAAAATAACTGGAATCCCATGGACCCCCAACCCAACATGAAACCCACCCTAAAACATTACAAAAGAAGAAACTCTGCATGTAGAGCGTGACCAATGTCCATCACAAGAATGAAGGTCCAGGGGGTCGTGGCTGCAACTGACCCCCTCGTGAAAGGGCCAACACGTAGTTAGCGGGGCGCCAAGGGACTACCAAGGGGATGTGCCAGACAATCTGATCTGACTCCCCGGCGCCCCTCTGTGTGCCCATCCCGAAGCCAGCAGCAACACGTCTCAGGGGATGGGCGGGCGATCTAGCGTGTGCGAAAGGGCGGACAGCACCTCCTCTCTCTCTCTATCTCTCGTTGCCTGATCAGGTTTCTTGAGTGGTGACTTCTTGCCGACTCGCTGCCACCCCTCTGTGCGGCAAGCGCTCTGTGAGCTAAGTTGTTCAGTAGCCACTGACGCGTTGGGGTTTTCGAGGCCGAGGATCTCCAATGCTTCTTCTAGCGAGCGGAGTTGAAGCAACTTGCCATTATGTTTGAATATGAGGCGGAAAGGGTGACCCCACGAATAAGGAACCTCCAGTAAGTGCCACAAGGCTGCGTTGCAGAGAGGTGGTCCGAGGCCGCGCCCCTTTTTATACCTCTCTTCAAACCAGCTCTGTGGCGCTTACTGGAGGTACCTGGTGGGCTAGTTGGCCCCCAGAGACCCTCAGGATTGAAGGGGACTTAATCCTCCAAGTTACAACGCGCGAGGGGGCGCGTTTGCATACTTGCCATATCAGGCCCCGCCCCCTCCCTGCACCACTGTGCAAACGCGCCCCCTGCCGCGTTGTAACTTGGAATATTAAGTCCCCTTGAATCCTGAGGGTCCCTGGGGGCCAACTAGCCCACCAGGTACCTCCAGTAATTGCTATAGAGCTGTGTTGCAGAGAGGTGTAAAAAGGGGCGTGGCCTCATACCACCTCCCTGCAACGCAGCCCTGTGGCGCATACTGGAGGTACCTGGTGGGCTAATTGGCCCCCAGGGACCCCCAGTATTTAAGGGGAATTAATTCCCCAACTTACAACGCGCCAGGGGGCGCGTTTGCAGAGTGCTGCAGGGAGGGGGCGGGGCCTCAGTGCGATGCCGGCTTTTTTTCCTTTTTGCTTTTTTCAGAAGGGGGCTGTGTGCCCCCCCTTCTTTTCTCATTTTTGAGGCCCTGGGGACCCCATCCCCCAGGGCCTGACCCCTTTTTCATAAAAAAAAAAAATTAAATCGGGAAGGGAGGCCAATTTCAGCCCCGGGGACCTCATTCCCCCGGGGCATGGCCAGAATTGTATTCCTTTTTTTATTAATGTTTGGAGGGGGGCCGTGTGGCCCCCCTCCTAATGCCATTTATGGCCCCCGGGGCCGGCCTTTGTGTATTTAAAAAAAAAAAAAAAAATTACTTATTGGGGAGGAGGCCGTGTGGCCCCCCTCCCAGGCCACTTCTGGCCCCGGGGACCCCATCCCCCGGGGCCTGGCCTCTCCATTGGCGACCATGGGGGGAGCCCCAATGCCCCCACGGTCCCGCCGGCTCCCCGCCTCCTGCAGGAGCGGCATTGCTTTTCCACAAGGGGAGCTGCTGACATGCAGCTCCCCTTGTGGAAAGGCAATTCTGATTTGCTTCATTGAAGCGAGAGCAGGTTTCCCTGCTCTCGCTTCAATGAAGCAGCAGAGTTTGCAATGACAGGGCGGGAGCCGCACGGCTCCCGCCCTGTCATTGCAGAACAGCAGTGTCCCGGGGGTGGGCACCCCAGGACACTGCAGGAGCTGGCCCTGGGGGTGGCGGTCCCCAGGGCCATCGAGGGCTCCAGGAGGGGGGCCTTGCAGCCCCCCTCCCTTCATTTTAAAAGCCCCCGGGAGGTGGTGGTCCCCGGGGCCTGGGGGACCGTAACAGACCCCCGAATTTAAAAATAGAGTGCCCCGTGGAGGTGGTGGCCCCCGGGGTGTGTGGGGGGGGGCTTGAGCCCCCCACACATCTTTTAAAAATAAAAAAGAGAGCCCCGGGGAGGTGGTGGTCCCTGGGGCAATGGGGGGGGGTCGCGTGCCCCCACTGTTTATTATCAAAGCCCCGGGGAGGTGGCGGTCCCCGGGGCAACATGATAGGGATTGGGACCCCCCACACTTTGTTTTTTACAGCCCCGGGGAGGTGGCGGTCCCCGGGGCTGCGGGGGGCCGTAGTACCCCCGCATACATTGTAATAAGCCCCAGGGAGGTGGCGTTCCCCGGGGTTGCAGGGGTCCCAGCGGGCACCCGCTATTATTTTTTGGGCAATGCCCCCGGGACCTGGCCCACCCGGGGGCCTCATTTAAATGAAGCGCGGGAGCCCGCGCTTCATTTAAAAAAAAAATTCGGCGGGATTCGCAGCCCCAACGCGAATTCCGATGAATTTTTTTTTTTTTTTTTATGCTTTTTTGGGCCTTTGGGGTCCTTGTGGGACCCCCTGAGCAGGCCTAGGGGGTCAGGGGGTTTCTACCCTGCCCCCTTTTCTTCATTTTTCACTTACTTTTACTGTTTTCTTGTGACTAGGTTCTACCGAGTCACAAGATGGCTGCCAGCACTTCCTGGTTTGGAGTGTTGGCAGCCAATCACAGTGAAGCTCGTGGTCGGGAGGGTTCGCGAATCCACTGTGTCCCTAGATATCGAAACTTTTATTTTTGGAATTTCTCAGCAACTACTGAATGGATTTACACCATTTAAAAAAAGGTCGATTTCTGAACCAAGCACTACCTTTTTGCCAAATTTGGTGTAATTCCGTTCAGCAGTTTGGGCTGTAGCCTTGGCTAAAGTTTCCTATGGAAAATTGATTATCCACCTTTTAATTTTTGAATTTCTCAGGAACTACTGAACGGATTTACACCATTTAACAAAAAGGACTCTTTCTGAACCAAGGGCTACCTTTTTGCCAAATTTGGTGTAATTCCGTTCAGCAGTTCGGGCTGTAGCCGTGTCTAAAGCTTCCTATGGAAAATAACATGGGGAAAACACGTTTTGGGACCCCCCTTTTTTCTCGGCCCCCGCTTGGCGAATCACCCCAAAACCTTCAAGACAAGAGCTGACCAGAGCGGGCCACTAGTTTTGAAAATTTTGCGAAGATTCGTCAACCGGCGCCAAAGTTATTGGGAAAGCAAAATACGCTTTTCCTATGGAAACTAGGTCCTAACTATAACTACCTACTGACGACCGCCAGTAGGTAATATATATATATATATATTCACTGAAAAAACCATAGGTTTCAGGGAGGTTATAGTTAGTTGGACATTTCACTCGTGCAAAACCAGAGAAATTCCCCCGTTATAGTCAGTTCAGCTAACTATAACTCGTGCCCCCGCAATGCACTGCTGATGACGTCACATATTACATCATTCATGACATGGTCAGTGACATCACTGATGACATCACTGATGACATCTCAAATGACATCACTGATGACATCACTGATGACATCATCCAGTCACTGTGTGTTTCTGTAAAGTTTAAATATGTTTTATGTATATGCCAAGGTGTATTGAAGAATGAGTGGGTGTATAAGTGTCTGGATGGATGATTTAGTAGGTGCATGACTGACTGTATAAGTGAGTGATTAAATGTGTCTTACTGAATGCATGGGTTGGTGAGTAGCTACATGAGTGTGTATATCGGTTATTGATTTGTTGCTTGAGTATTTGTATGGGAGACTGAGTGTGTGTGTGGGTGGGTGTGAGGTGTGTGACTCTGTGCATAGATGTGTGAGTGGTTGATTCACTGGGTGTATGGGTTCAAGAGTGCATGTGAAAACAGCTGTATGGGCGGGTGAGTGTGTGTATGGGTGTGTTGGTGAGTGAATGGATGTCTCAGTGGTACATGTCCAAGTAACTACATAGGGAAAAGGCTGTATGTGAGAGTTGGAGTATAAATGACTATACGTGAGAGTCAGTGATTGTGAGAGTGGCTGTATGGATGAGTGTGTACTTGTATCAGTGATTATATAAGAGAGAGAGGGGCCGATTCCGATCTCGGCCGGTAGGGCTCCGAATCGGATTCGGCTTTACCGGATCCGATTCGGAGCCCTGTTGCCTTACCGAATCGTACGCGGTCCGGCCGAGCGAGTACGATGCAAGCGCCCGCGAAATCGCCGACGGACTCGTATGCGGCTTCAACACGCTCTGACCGACTCGCACGGACACAACTCGCACCGCGCGATGTAGTCGTTCCCTGGCCGGGTAAGTACGATGCGCGCCGCGAGCAGTCCGACCGACTCGCGCCGTCCGGCTCGAAAGAGCTGTCGGAGCCGGACTTTGGGGGTCCGCGTCGGACCCCCCTGTACGCGTGGCCGCGCGAGTCGCACACAGGGGGGACCCATGGGCCCCCCCTACCTGTGCATGTTCGCCGCGAGTCGCTTCGAAGCGTACCCGCTGTAGGGGGCACCCTTGTCCGCCTTGCACCCATTGAGACAATGGGAGCCCGCGTACGCGTTGTACGACCGGCTCCCATTGACTTCAATGGGAGTCCGACCGAATCGAGTCCGGGTGCATGCGTGCGCATCGTACTCGTTCGGTCGGACTGCCAGAGTCCGATTCGGTCGGAAATCTCTCCGGGTCCGGCTCGGCTGGAGAGATTTCCGTCCCGAATCGGAATCGGCCCCTAAGTATACGTTAGTATCTGTATAGGTGAGTAAATGGGAGTGTGATTGATTATTTGCATGACTGACTAGGTGTGTGAGTAACTCCATGGATGAGTGGCGGTATGTGAGTGTCTGTATAGGTGTATGAGTGCATATGATAGTGTTGTATTGATGAGTGACTGCATGTATGAGTGAATGTATGGGTGAATGAGTGGATGTGTGTGTAGACCTAGGAATCAGTGAGGGCGCATGTAGTAACTGGTATTGGTGTGTCGATGGTTTCGAAAATGGTAGTCTGTATTTTACAGTGGGTGTATCAAAGGTTATATTAGAGTGTGAGGAGGTGCATCAGATTTTCACGTGGATGATGTCATCAGTGATGTCATCAGTGATGTCATTTGAGATGTCATCAGTGATGTCATCAGTGATGTCACTGACCATGGCATGAATGATGTAATATGTGACGTCATCAGCAGTGCATTGCGGGGGCGCGAGTTATAGTTAGCTGAATTCTCTGGTTTTGTACGAGTGAAATGTCCAACTAACTATAACCTCCCTGAAACCTATGGTTTTTTCAGTGAATTTCTAAGGTTTTTTAAATGCTAATTTCTAACTATAACGTCCCTGAAACCTTTGGTTTTTTCAGTGAATTTCAAAGGTTTTTTAAATGCTAATTTCTAACTATAGCATCCCTGAAACCTATGGTTTTTTCAGTGAATTTCAAAGGTTTTTTAAATGCTAATTTCTAACTATGCCTACAAAGTTAGGACATATGAAGAAAGAGGAAGAAAAGCGCACAAAGAAGGAAGACATGCAGAAAGAGGCAACAGAAGTCCAGAAAGACGAAGAAAAGTGCAAGAAGAAGCAAGAGATGTGCAGAAAGAACCAACAGAGGAGCAGAAAGTCCTCCTGTGCCCCCAACTTTTTGCTGACGGGTACTGGTGGTAACTGACTCTGACTAACCGGCCCTAGAGCCAGTGCTATGCTAAAAGACACTTAGAATACAGTGAAAACACCTACATACATTAGGGAACACTATGCGTTGGGGTACCCCTGTGATTAGCATGACCTCCTCTGCATTTGCCATGAGTTAGTGCCTGGGTCATTGGATGAGTACATGGGTACTGACTGGATGATTAGAGTACTGCCAGGAGAGTGGATGGTGAATTTATAAACGCTTGTGTTTTGGCGGAGTGATTGGATAAGGACATGGAACTGGTTGGGTGATTGGAGGAGTGCATGGGTAGTGACAAGGAGATGGCTGGACTGCATCAGTAGTCCTCAGGGGATTGTAGCAGTGCATGTGTTAGTGCCTGCGTCATTGCATGAGTATGTGGGTAGTGACTGGATGATTAGAGGACTGGAAGGAGAGTGCATGGTGAATTTATAAGTGCTTGTGTTTTGGCGGAGTGATTGGATAAGTACATGGTGCTTGCTGGGTGATTGGAGGAGTGCATGGGTAGTGACAGGGCGATGGCTGGACTGCATCAGTAGTGCTCAGGGTATTGTAGCAGTGCATGAGTTAGTGTATGGGTCATTGCATGAGTGCATGGGTACTGACTGGATGATTAGAGTAAAGCAAGGAGAGTGCACGGTGAATTTATAAGTGCTTCGGTTTTGGCGGAGTGATTGGATAAGTACATGGTGCTCGCTGGGTGATAGGAGGAGTGCATGGGTAGTGACAGGGCGATGGCTGGACTGCATCAGTAGTGCTCTGGGTATTGTAGCAGTGCATGAGTTAGTGCATGGGTCATTGCATGAGTGCATGGGTACTGACTGGATGATTAGAGTAAAGCAAGGAGAGTGCACAGTGAATTTATAAGTGCTTCGGTTTTGGTGGAGTGATTGGATAAGTACATGGTGCTCGCTGGGTGATAGGAGGAGTGCATGGGTATGACAGGGCGATGGCTGGACTGCATCAGTAGTGCTCAGGGTATTGTAGCAGTGCATGAGTTAGTGCATGGGTCATTGCATGAGTGCATGGGTACTGACAGGATGATTAGAGTAATGCAAGGAGAGTGCACGGTGAATTTATAAGTGCTTCGGTTTTGGCGGAGTGATTGGATAAGTACATGGTGCTCGCTGGGTGATCGGAGGAGTGCATGGGTAGTGACAGGGCGATGGCTGGACTGCATCAGTAGTGCTCAGAGTATTGTAGCAGTGCATGAGTTAGTGCATGGGTCATTGCATGAGTGCATGGGTACTGACTGGATGATTAGAGTACTGCAAGGAGAGTGCATGGTGAATCTATAAGTGCTTGGGTTTTGGCGGAGTGATTGGATAAGTACATAGTGCTGGCTGGGTGATTGGAGGAGTGCATGGGTAGTGACAAAGAGATGGCTGGACTGCATCAGTAGTGCTCAGGGTATTGTAGCAGTGCATGAGTTAGTGCATGGGTCATTGCATGAGTGCATGGGTACTGACTGGATGATTAGAGTAATGCAAGGAGAGTGCATGGTGAATTTATAAGTGCTTGGGTTTTGGCGGAGTGATTGGATAAGTACATGGTGCTCGCTGGGTGATAGGAGGAGTGCATGGGTAGTGACAGGGCGATGGCTGGACTGCATCAGTAGTGCTCAGGGTATTGTAGCAGTGCATGAGTTAGTGCATGGGTCATTGCATGAGTGCATGGGTACTGACTGGATGATTAGAGTAATGCAAGGAGAGTGCACGGTGAATTTATAAGTGCTTGGGTTTTGGCGGAGTGATTGGATAAGTACATGGTGCTCTCTGGGTGATAGGAGGAGTGCATGGGTAGTGACAGGGCGATGGCTGGACTGAATCAGTAGTGCTCAGGGTATTGTAGCAGTGCATGAGTTAGTGCATGGGTCATTGCATGAGTGCATGGGTACTGACTGGATGATTAGAGTACTGCAAGGAGAGTGCATGGTGAATCTATAAGTGCTTGGGTTTTGGCGGAGTGATTGGATAAGGACATGGAACTGGTTGGATGATTGGAGGAGTGCATGGGTAGTGACAAGGAGATGGCTGGACTGCATCAGTAGTCCTCAGGGGATTGTAGCAGTGCATGTGTTAGTGCCTGCGTCATTGCATGAGTACGTGCGTAGTGACTGGATGATTAGAGCACTGCAAGGAGAGTGTAGGGTGAATTTATAAGTGCTTGTGTTTTGGCGGAGTGATTGGATAAGTACATGGTGCTCGCTGGGTGATTGGAGGAGTGCATGGGTAGTGACAGGGCGATGGCTGGACTGCATCAGTAGTGCTCAGGGTATTGTAGCAGTGCATGAGTTAGTGCAGGGGTCATTGCATGAGTGCATGGGTACTGACTGGATGATTAGAGTAAAGCAAGGAGAGTGCACGGTGAATTTATAAGTGCTTGGGTTTTGGCGGAGTGATTGGATAAGTACATGGTGCTCGCTGGGTGATAGGAGGAGTGCATGGGTAGTGACAGGGCGATGGCTGGACTGCATCACTAGTGCTCAGGGTATTGTAGCAGTGCATGAGTTAGTGCATGGGTCATTGCATGAGTGCATGGGCACTGACTGGATGATTAGAGTAATGCAAGGAGAGTGCACAGTGAATTTATACGTGCTTCGGTTTTGGCGGAGTGATTGGATAAGTACATGGTGCTCGCTGGGTGATCGGAGGGGTGCACGGGTAGTGACAGGGCGATGGCTGGACTGCATCAGTAGTGCTCAGAGTATTGTAGCAGTGCTTGAGTTAGTGCATGGGTCATTGCATGAGTGCATGGGTACTGACTGGATGATTAGAGTACTGCAAGGAGAGTGCACAGTGAATCTATAAGTGCTTGGGTTTTGGCGGAGTGATTGGATAAGTACATAGTGCTGGCTGGGTGATTGGAGGAGTGCATGGGTAGTGACAAAGAGATGGCTGGGCTGCATCAGTAGTGCTCAGGGGATTGTAGCAGTGCATGTGTTAGTGCCTGGGTCATTGCATGAGTAAATGGGTAGTGACTGGATGATTAGAGTACTGCAAGGAGAGTGCATGGTGAATTTATAAGTGCTTGTGTTTTGGCGGAGTAATTGGATAAGTACATGGTGCTCGCTGGGTGATCGGAGGAGTGCATGGGTAGTGACAGGGTGATGGCTGGACTGCATCAGTAGTGCTCAGGGTATTGTAGCAGTGCATGAGTTAGTGCATGGGTCATTGCATGAGTGCATGGGTACTGACTGGATGATTAGAGTAATGCAAGGAGAGTGCATGGCGAATTTATAAGTGCTTGGGTTTTGGCGGAGTGATTGGATAAGTACATGGTGCTCGCTGGGTGATAGGAGGAGTGCATGGGTAGTGACAGGGCGATGGCTGGACTGCATCAGTAGTGCTCAGGGTATTGTAGCAGTACATGAGTTAGTGCATGGGTCATTGCATGAGTGCATGGGTACTGACTGGATGATTAGAGTAATGCAAGGAGAGTGCACAGTGAATTTATAAGTGCTTGGGTTTTGGCGGAGTGATTGGATAAGTACATGGTGCTCGCTGGGTGATAGGAGGAGTGCATGGGTAGTGACAGGGCGATGGCTGGACTGCATCAGTAGTGCTCAGAGTATTGTAGCAGTGCATGAGTTAGTGCCTGGGTCATTGGATGAGTACATGGGTAATGACTGGATGATTAGAGTACTGCAAGGAGAATGGATGGTGAATTAATAAACGCTTGTGTTTTGGCGAAGTGATTGGATAAGGACATGTTACTGGTTGGGTGATTAGAGGAGTGCATGGGTAGTGACAAAGAGATGCCTGGGCTGCATCAGTAGTGCTCAGGAGATTGTAGCAGTGCATGTGTTAGTGCCTGGATCATTGCATGAGTACATGGGTAGTGACTGGATGATTAGAGTACTGCAAGGAGAGTGCATGGTGAATTTATAAGTGCTTGTGTTTTGGCAGAGTGATTGGATAAGTACATGGTGCTCGCTGGGTGATTGGAGGAGTGCATGGGTAGTGACAGGGCGATGGCTGGACTGCATCAGTAGTGCTCAGGGTATTGTAGCAGTGCATGAGTTAGTGCATGGGTCATTGCATGAGTGCATGGGTACTGACTGGATGATTAGAGTAATGCAAGGAGAGTGCATGGTGAATTTATAAGTGCTTGGGTTTTGGCAGATGTGAGAAGTTGGCCTGGTATATGCTGTCCACTAATTATAGTGGGCACCTTGCACCAGTCCAAACGACCCCTTATTGGAGATAGGTTAAAGACAACCTTTATTGAAAGCTATCCTAGTGGTAGCTATGGAGAGCAACCTTCAGGCTAGGTCTTGAAGGAATGTAAAGCAGCTTGTTTTACCAGTCTATAATCTCTTGAGTGACCAAATGAAAGAGGACCACACCAGGTATATATTTAAAATATATGTATTTAGTCTTAAACACACCCCTCTAGTCTCTTTATGAGGCTAGAGTTCGAAGTACATAAGTTACAAGTCGAATATCAACAGTAATAGCACAAATACACGTTTGAGCCCTAGGGGAGTACCAAACCATATACCAATAAAGTGGTATAAGAACCACGACTGAGCTAGACACAAGGCCTAGAGCCTGTAGAAGTGCTTGGCCCTCAAGGAACCACCCAAGGTAGTGACACAGGGGACCCACGGGGACGCGTGCAGTGTGAGAACACAGCCGCGAGCCGCTGTTGACTTCTATGGGGAATGTTGCGGTTGGAGTTTTAAAGAAAAAGGACACTTAGAGGAGGACTTGGAGCAAACCCCTTTAGAACTAGGCTGTTCTAGAGTCAATACCCACGGGAGCAGCGGAGTACTCGAGTTACCTCACCCAGGGGAGCCGGGTGCATAGGTGTCTTTCGGGGCGGGTTTCGTCGTCGTTTTCAATGGCGATCTGCAGCAAAGTGCTGCTGGCTACCAAGTCGAAAGTGTTCGGGTGGATCCAAGGGTGGATTGAAGATTTGAAGAACCTGAAAGCAGAGGGGACAGAGTCTGGGTCACTAGCCAGTGACCAGGAAGGCGATGAGCAGATGCCCACCGATGTTGGGTGCTTCAGGTAGGTTGACGGTCATCTTGACTCTTCAGCCACGAGGTCCAGGAGGCATCGACGACAACCAGGAGCTGGATTCTCAGCTGCCCACGACGTCTGTCGATTGCTGCGGTGTCGGCGACCGGATTGGACCCAACAAGCCTTGACAACGGCAAGTCTCGTAGAAATAAAGAAAGGACGTTGATGCAGACCAGCAAGGTCTGGGGGACTCACCCAGCAAGGGTAAGTCAGGGCACCTCTGGACCAACCAGGAAAGCCCAAGCAGAAGAAGAGTTGCCTTCGGGAGGGCCCACTAGCCAACGGACTAGCAACCGCGAAGGAGCCTCAAGTGGACGCACTTGGAGCTGGCTTACAGGACACTCGTGGAGTGGAGGCCAGTGATCTTTGGTGCAGTCGGTGCTGGAGGCGGGGGCTACTTGGAGCCCAAAGCACAACTTCGTGGGAGACCAGGAAGAGGATGCACTTGCAAAAGTTCTTGGTGTCCAGGGTTCACGGTCCCACGTTACCCACGACAGCTACGGGCCTCAGCTTTGCTGGGGATTCAGGGCAGCCTCGGGGAAGTCTGGAAATCCACCTCTAGTGATGCAAAGACTTCGGCGTCCGGCAGGAGCTTCAGTGATGCAGAGCGGACAATTGCTTCTTAGGTGCCTGCCAAGCAGGGGAGTCACTCCTTGACCCCAAGGGAGATTCTTCCGTCCTCTAATCTTAAAGTAGAGCGTCGAAGGTCCAGGATTCAGGCTTCAGAGTTTCGTCCAGGGTAATGTAAAGTCCTAAGGACTGGGGTCCCATACTTATACCAAGTTAGGGTTGGACATACTCTGGGGACCCACCTATGGGAGGGTCAGGGAAGAGGGGTGGTTACACCCATTCCCTTTGTCCAGTTTCGTGCCAGAGCAGGGGCAGGTAGCCCCTGCAACCGGTTTGAACTGGCATATGCACAGGGACACCAAATGTGCCCCAGTGCAGGACTTCAAAGCACCAGAGAGTGCTCCCGCCCAGCCCCAATACACACTATCCTGTCTGGGGAGGTGGTTACACCTCCCTTCGACAGGAAACCTATTGTCCAGGCCTCCCCTGTCGGAGTTTCAGTCAGCAGCAGGAGGCCAGACCCGTGTCTGTGGCAGCGGCATCCATTTTGTGATGCCAGGGCTCTGGAAAGAAGTTACCGGGTAGCCCGGTGTGTACATGTCTCT
Source organism: Calotriton arnoldi (assembly GCA_963921515.1). NCBI lineage: Eukaryota > Metazoa > Chordata > Amphibia > Caudata > Salamandridae > Calotriton > Calotriton arnoldi. Next base: position 1,176,856 of record CAWUFW010005932.1, read on the forward strand.
CCCTCTAGAAGGGTGGAATGCTACACCCGCCGCCAGGATTGGCGGGGGGGTAGTATTCCAAGATGTTTGACACCAAACACGACTTGTTTTGGTGCAGCGAGTCCAAAGTTAGCATTGTACCGCGAGGATATAATGCACTTAAGAGTATATGGTCAGGCTGTACCACAAACAGCATCAGAGGAGGGACTCCGAACGCTGCAGAGGGGCTCTGCTCATGCAGGGGCACCCTCTCACATAAAAACCAAGCACTCTGCCTTCAGGATGGTTAAGGCCTGCCATCGGAGTGACATATAGGTTTATATGTGTATGCAATGGTAGTGATATAGGTAGCCTATATCACAGTAAGGGGTGCATGCACCACTTTACCCAGGCTGCAGTAGCAGACCTGTGGTGTCATTTTGGCTGGCCTTCCAGGGGTGGAATAATACATGCTTCAGCCCCTGGCAGGCCTCTGGGGTACCTATGCCCTGGGTACATAGTATACCATATACTAGGGACTTAAAAGGGCACTCCAGATTCCAAACAAAGATGTACCTAAGGTACATGGAAACCATTTTAGAGAGGAAGCAGCTAGGCTGGGGTTCTGATTAGCAGGGCCCCAGCCAGACTAAAGTCGAAAAACAGTGAAGCATCAGCAAAAAGTGGGGGTACCCATGTGAAGCAGATCCTACTCTCCTACAGCGGAGTGATTGGATAAGTACATGGTGCTCGCTGGGTGATAGGAGGAGTGCATGGGTAGTGACAGGGCAATGGCTGGACTGCATCAGTAGTGCTCAGAGTATTGTAGCAGTGCATGAGTTAGTGCCTGGGTCATTGGATGAGTACATGTGTACTGACTGGATGATTAGAGTACTGCAAGGAGAGTGGATGGTGAATTTATAATCGCTTGTGTTTTGGCGGAGTGATTCGATAAGGACATGTTACTGGTTGGGTGATTAGAGGAGTGCATGGGTAGTGACAAGGAGATGGCTGGGCTGCATCAGTAGTCCTCAGGGGATTGTAGCAGTGCATGTGTTAGTGCCTGCGTCATTGCATGAGTACATGTGTACTGACTGGATGATTAGAGTACTGCAAGGAGAGTGCATGGTGAATCTATAAGTGCTTCGGTTTTGGCGGAGTGATTAGATAAGTACATGGTGCTGGCTGGGTGATTGGAGGAGTGCATGGGTAGTGACAAAGAGATGGCTGGGCTGCATCAGTAGTGCTCAGGGGATTGTAGCAGTGCATGTGTTAGTGCCTGGGTCATTGCATGAGTACATGGGTAGTGACTGGATGATTAGAGTACTGCAAGGAGAGTGCATGGTGAATTTATAAGTGCTTGTGTTTTGGCGGAGTGATTGGATAAGTACATGGTGCTCGCTGGGTGATAGGAGGAGTGCATGGGTAGTGACAGGGAGATGGCTGGACTGCATCAGTAGTGCTCAGAGTATTGTAGCAGTGCATGAGTTAATGCATGGGTCATTGCATGAGTGCATGGGTACTGACTGGATGATTAGAATACTGCAAGGAGAGTGCATGGTGAATTTATAAGTGCTTGGGTTTTGGCGGAGTGATTGGATAAGTACACACATGTCACATCAGGCCCACCCCTCCCTCCACCACTGTGCAAACGCGCTCTCCTGGCGGGAGTTTAAGTTGGGGATTAATTCTCCTGAATTCTGAGGGTCCCTGGGGCCAACTAGCCCACCAGGTACCTCCAGTAAGCGCCACAGAGCTGCATTGCAGAGAGGTGGTCCAAGGCCACTCCCCTTTTAACACCTCTCTGCAAAGCAGCTCTGTGGCGCTTACTGGAGGTACCTAGTGGGCTAGTTGGACGCAAGGGACCCTCAGGATTCAAGGGGACTTAATCCCCCAACTTACAACGCACCAGAGGGCCTGTTTGCACAGTGCTGAAGGGAGCGGGTGGGGCCTGATGTGACAAGTCTGCAAACGCGCCCCGTGGCGTGTTTTAAGTTGGGAGATTTACTCCCCTTGAATCCTGAGGGTCCCTAAGGCCCAACTAGCCCACCAGGTACCTCCAGTAAGCACCACAGAGCTGCGTTGCAGAAAGGTGGTCCGAGACCACGCCCCTTTTTACACCTCTCTGCAACGCAACACTGTTGCACTTACTGAAGGTACCTGGTGGGCTAGTTGGCTCCAGGGACCCTCAGGTTACGAGGGGACTTAATCCCCCAACTTAAAATGCACCACGGGGCTCGGGGGTTCTTACCGGACCCCCTAATTTACATGTTAGTGCCCCGGGGAGGTGGCGGTCCCCAGGGCATGTGGGGGGGCTTGAGCCCCCCACACAGGTACATTTATTTTTTAAAAAAAAGAAGCCCCGGGGGTGCAGTGTGCCCCCCGCAAATATAATTAAAGTGAGCCCCGGGGGGTGGCAGTCCCCGGGGCTTGGGGGAGCCTCAGAGACCCCCCCAACTCTATAAAAACAAGCCCCGGGGGGTGGCGGTCCCCGGGGCTGCGGGGGGCCGTGTGCCCCCCGCAAATATTAATGCAAAGCCCCGGGAGGTGGCGGTCCCTGGGGCAGTGTGGGGGGGATTGGGCCCCCCAAACATTTTTTTACTGCCCCCGGGACTTGGCCCACCCGGGGGCTTTTTGAATACAAAGCGCGTTTTTTAAAATTTTCGGCCGAAATTCGCGCTGGGTGCGTGAATCTCGGCATTTTTTAAAAAAAAAAATGCTTTTTTTGGCCCTGGGGGTCCTTGTGGGACCCCCTAAGCAGGCCTAGGGGGTCAGGGTGTTTCTACCCTGCCCCCTTTTTGCGTTTTGCGCACTTGTTTCTGTGCCTCAGTTCTACCGAGGAACAAGATGGCTGCCAACACTTCCTGGTTTGGAGTGTTGACAGCCAATTAGCATACAGCTCGTGATCGGGAGGGTGCGCGGACCCTCCGCGGCCATAGATATATATGTGATTTTACTTTTGATTTTCTCAGGAACTACTGAACGGATTTACACCATTTAACCAAAAGGCATGACTCTGAACCAAGGGCTACCTTTTTGCCAAATTTGGTGTAATTCCGTTCAGCAGTTCGAGCTGTAGCTGCGACTAAAGGTTCCTATGGAAAATTGCATGGGGAAAACACGTTTTGGGACCCCCTTTTTTCTCGGCCCCCACTTGACGAATCACCCCGGATAGGAGCGGACCGGAGCGCCCCACGAGTTTTGAAAATTTTGTGAAGATTCGTCTACCAGCGCCAAAGTTATTGGGAATAGAATGTTGCGGATTTCCTATGGAAAATAGGTCCTAACTAACTATCTACTGGCGACCGCCAGTAGATAATATATATATATATATATATTCACTGAAAAAACCAAAGGTTACAGTGACGTTATTGTTAGGCTCACAATTCACTCGTACAAAACCAGAGAAATTCAGCAGTTATAGTTAGCTGATCTAACTATTACTCTCACCCCCGCAATGCACTGCTTATGACCTCACATATTACATCACTTATGACATGGTCAGTGACATCACTCATGACTTTACTGATGATAGCTCAAATGACATCACTGATGCCTCTCAAATGACATCACTGATGACATCATTCACAGAACCACTCACACATCCACTTACACCCCATACAACATCTAATACATCTATTCCCACACAACTACTGATAAACCCTTTCACAGACCAATACAATCATGCACACACCCACTCATTGATCCATAGAGCCACTCACACATCAACTCACCCATACAGCCTCTAATGCAAGCAGTAACTGACATATACAGCCACTTATGCAACTACTTACTGACCAATGCAGCCACTCACACATCCTACAGACAAACAAACATTTACACACCCACTCATAATTCCATACAGCCACTCACACACTGAATCAGTTACCCATACAGCTACTCACAAACCTACTCACTCACTCATACAGTTACTCACACAGACACTTACTCACCCACTTACTCATACACCCACTCACTAATACACATACTAACACATATATACATTCACCTATACAGTCACTGAGACAAGTACAAACTGTCCCACACAACCTCTCTCACACTCACTTACTCACCCATATGCTACTCACATCCCACTCTCTCACCCATGCACCCACTTATACACCCAATCATGCACCCATACAGCCACTCATTTACCCTCACTCACCCATACATACACTTATGTACCTGCTGAGTCACTCATACAGCCATGCATTCACCTTCTTATTCACAATTTCAGCTACTTACACACCCACTGACTCACCCATACAAATACTCACACAGCCACTCACTTACTCATACACTCACAGACTCACCTACTCACTCACCTACACAAAACTCACACACCCACTCCCTCATGTATACAGTCTCTCACAAACGTACTCGCTCTTCTATATACCACTTACATACCCACTCACTGACTGATACAGACACTTCCACAGCTACTTACCTTAGTATATGTGTTCAATTCTCAGTCATTTTTAAAAAACACACACAGTCACTGGATGATATCATCAGTAATATCATCAGTGATGTCATTTGAGATATCATCAGTGATGTCATGAGTGATGTTACTGACCATGTCATGAGTGATGTAATATGTGAGGTCATTATCAGTGCATTGCGGGCGTAAGTTATAGTTAGCTCAGCTAACTATAACTGCTGGATTTTTCTGTTTTTTGTATGAGTGAAATGTGAGTCTAACTATATCGTCCCTGTAACCGTTGTTTTTTTTAGCGAATATGTATATATATAAACTTGACAAAGGCTTACTGCCGAAACGCGTCATTTTTTGCACATAAACTAAAGTGCAAAACTACTTGGTGTGTCGTCTCTAAGGGTGGGCAAAGCACTACGCTACGCTCGCGTAGTTTGCGAAGTTTGCGCTACTTCGCACTACGCGAATTGCACGTAGCACAGTGCAAACACGCGTAGCGTAGTGCAGCGGTCATTTTTTGCTTGCTCGCGGTCCTCAACGTCAAGTTGGCGACCGCGAGCAAGCAAATGACATCCCGGCGAGACTTTTTCCTCATTCGCGATCAGCAACATCAAGTTGCCGATCGCGAGCGTGGAAAATAAACCTCCCGGCGAGATTCTCAACGCGGGAGGTCAGGTTTCTCATTGCGAGTGGTCGCGTATGCTCGCGACTGCTCGCGATGAGAAACTACCAGTCCGCGTTGAGAAAGCTGCCGCTCGAGTAAAATCTACTCGAGCGGCAGTAAAAGACAGCTCGCACTGTGCAAGATGCCGTTTCAATGATTGCACAGTGCGGACAAGCATCCGGCACTGTGCAATCATCGCGAACAGCGCACTACGCAGTTCGCGTAGTGCTATGCGTAGCTCGCGTAGTGCGAAGTGCACTTCGCGTAGCTTCGCGTAGCGCTACTTCGCGAACTACGCCCAGGGTTAGTCGTCTCATCATTCCTTATTTCGGATGATAACTGTCTTCATATGTATATATATATATATATCCAGCAAAAAAGGGTTACCCCAACAGAGGAGCCTCTCATATATATATATACAGTCCAGGCCCATTTTCCAAAAAAAACGGGTCCGACACATGCTCGGTGCCAACAATTGGATTTATTAACAAAAATCATGCGCATAACGTGATAGTGTTGAATGAAACGCAAGGCAGAAGCGTTTCAGCCTGACGGCTTTCCTCAGTGCCTGTTCCATCAAACGATGTGATTCCACCTGTGGGCCGGTTTAAAAAGAGCACAGTCCACTCCCATTGGAGTATAATGTTGGCCCAACCGCCACAGTCACTGAATGCGCTGCTCCCAACTAATCCTTGCCAGGTTTCTGTGCGCTCCACAGCAAGTAAAAATAGAGTGATTTATAACTCAACACCAAGTGGCTTCCCAGTCCTGCTGGCTGCGGTTTGCACATTCTCCCAGCAACCATTAAGGGAGTTAATGATGGAAAATCGCTGTTGTTAAAACCTCTACACAGCCGAATCCTGCATCCTCTCTCCCCATACGGCATTTGAACTCAAGTGAGTATCTTCTCCACATGGGGGGCGCTGTGCTGTAGTTTCATACACCATACCAAAGTTACAAGCAAGGGGAGCTCCAGACTGAGAGGGCGTGCCGGGAACCGGTGCTTGCTTTACCGGTCAAACATACAGTCCAGTCCCATTTTCCCAAAAAATGGGTCCGACACATGCTCGGTGCCAACAACTGGATTTATTAACAAAAATCAAGCGCATAACGTGAGAGTGTTGAATGAAATGCAAGGCAGACGCGTTTCAGCCTGATGGCTTTCCTCAGTGCCTGTTCCATCAAACAATGTGATTCCACCTGGGGGCCGGTTTGAAAAGATCACAGTCCACTCCCATTGGAGTATAATGTTGGCCCAACCTCCACAGTCACTGAATGCGCTGCTCCCAACTAATCCTTGCCAGGTTTCTGTGCGCTCCACAGCGAGTAAAAATACAGTGATTTATAACTCGACACCAAGTGGCTTCCCAGTCCTGCTGGCTGCGGTTTGCACATTCTCCCAGCAACCATTAAGGGAGTTAATGATGGAAAATCGCTGTTGTTAACACCTCTGTGAAGCCGAATCCTGCATCCTCTCTCCCCATACGGCATTTGAACCCAAGTGAGTATCTTCTCCACATGGGGGGGCACCGCGCTGTAGTTTCATACACTATACCAAAGTTACAAGCAAGGCGCGGAGCTCCAGACCGAGAGGGCGTGCCGGGAACCGGTGCTTGCTTTACCGGTCAAAAATACAGTCCAGTCCCATTTTCCCAAAAAACGGGTCCGACACATGCCCGGTGCCAACAACTGGATTTATTAACAAAAATCAAGCGCATAACGTGAGAGTGTTGAATGAAACGCAAAGTAGACGGGTTTCAGCCTGACGGCTTTCCTCAGTCCCGGTTCCATCAAACGATGTGATTCCACCTGGGGGCCGGTTTAAAAAGATCACAGTCCACTCCCATTGGAGTATAATGTTGGCCCAACCTCCACAGTCACTGAATGCGCTGCTACCAACTAATCCTTGACAGGTTTCTGTGCGCTCCACAGCAAGTAAATGTACAGTGATTTATAACTCGACACCAAGTGGCTTCCCAGTCCTGCTGGCTGCGGTTTGCACATTCTCCCAGCAACCATTAAGGGAGTTAATGATGGAAAATCGCTGTTGTTAACACCTCTACGCAGCCGAATCCTGCATCCTCTCTCCCCATACGGCATTTGAACCCAAGTGAGTATCTTCTCCACATAGGGGGGCGCCGCGCTGTAGTTTCATACACCATACCAAAGTTACAAGCAAGGCTCGGAGCTCCAGACCGAGAGGGCGTGCTGGGAACCGGTGCTTGCTTTACCGGTCAAACATACAGTCCAGTCCCATTTTCCCAAAAAACGGGTCCGACACATGCTCGGTGCCAACAACTGGATTTATTAACAAAAATCAAGCGCATAACGTGAGAGTGTTGAATGAAACGTGAGGCAGACTCATTTCAGCCTGACGGCTTTCCTCAGTGCCTGTTCCATCAAACGATGTGATTCCACCTGGGGGCCGGTTTGAAAAGATCACAGTCCACTCCCATTGGAGTATCATGTTGGCCCAACCTCCACAGTCACTGAATGCGCTGCTCCCAACTAATCCTTGCCAGGTTTCTGTGCGCTCCACAGCGAGTAAAAATAGTGATTTATAACTCGACACCAAATGGCTTCCCAGTCCTGTTGGCTGTGGTTTGCACATTTTCCCAGCAACTACATATATATATATATATATGCAGCGTATTTCGCCCAGCAAGTCCAGCTCAACAGGAACAGATGAAAACGGACCCAGAAGTCAGTGCAAGGTTTATTTTATTTTGTAACACCCAGCACTACCGCCATGACGCGTTTAGGCCTTCAGGAGGCCTTGATCACATGACGCGCATGAGGAGTTTACCAACTTTTAAAGTGCAAGTGATTACTCACGTGACAATGTCAAGAATAATAAACATAGAAGAAATTTCTACACAAGCAGCCTACAACATTAATGTGTGCAAATACGCAAAAACATTAAGGGCACTGTAGTAAATAAAATATCCATGAATTCATAAATATTAAAATTAATTAAAAACAGGTGAGCAGAGTAAAACAAGAATAAAACCCCCAACATTTAAAAGGTCAATATTCAAAGTGCAAGGTGCAATGGGATAAAACCCAAGTGGGTTAAAAAATATATGGATATGTATTCATGTATTGCAATCATATTGTCTGACTGTACAAAGCATAAAACCACATATATAAATAAATACTCATTAATTCATAAATATTAAAAAGGTGTTAAATACGTTCATTGCAGATAGAGGATTTACAACAAAGGCAAACTATATATTGCAAGTAGCCATTTGGTTATGTAATTCATATCAAAATCGGTATATAGAGTAAGATTATAAATTGGAGTAATAGTGTATATTTCATCATCATATATACTCTCCTATTACATCCTACACTATAATAAACCTTGCCTTGATGTTTATCTCTGCTCTCGCAACAAAATTCTGCCCAAGTGGGCTAAGACTCATCCCTCTATGTTTATACAACAAAGTGCAAGTGCAAAAAATAAAGTGCCACCAAAGATGTTAAAAAAAGCTATTAGTAAAAATGTAATAAAAAAGTTTCAGAGGCATGTTTGTGAAATAAATCTAACAGTTACAGTGCAACCTGCGCAAGTTGGGAAAAGCTAAAGGCAGGTATATAGGTCCTCGCTGGAATTAAGGCCCTGGGGCGTCTTGGTGTCTAACTCCAGGATATATCTTGTTTCCAATCTACGAAGCAGAGCTTCCCTGTTGCCACCTCGTCTGAGTGGTGGAACTGTGTCCACCACAAAATATCTCAAGTGTTCCAGACAATTGCCATGAACCTCCTTAAAATGTCTGGCAACAGGGTAGGATGCATCACTATTGCTGATATGCCTATATATATATATATATATATATATATATATATATATATATATATATATATAAATTATCTACTGGCGGTCGCCAGTAGATAGTTATAGTTAGGACCTATTTTCCATAGGAAATCCACAACATTCTATTTGAAATAACTTTGGCGCCGGTTGACGAATCGTCGCGAAATTTTCAAAACTTATGGCTTGCTCCGGTCCGCTCCTATCCTTAAAGTTTCGGGGTGATTCGCCAAGCGGGGGCCGCGAAAAAAGGGGGTCCCAAAACATGTTTTCCCCATGCAATTTTCCATAGGAACCTTTCATCGCAGCTACAGCCCGAACTGCTGAACGGAATTATACCAAATTTGGCAAAAAGGTAGCCCTTGGTTCAGAGTCGTGCCTTTTTGTTAAACGGTGTAAATCCGTTCATTAGTTCCTGAGAAATTTTAAAAAGAAAACACATATATATCTGGGCGGAGCCTAACCACACATGTCATCGTGAGATCTGATTGGCTGTCAGCACTTCATCCTGGAATTGCTGGCAGCCATCTTGGGACCAATATAAATGATAGTACCCCATTGAAATGCATTGTAGTGAATTGAAGATTTTGAGGGTTACCAAAAGGAGAACTATAAAGGGTGATAACAGACTTTAGTTTCATTAGAATTCATTTGTTGATGGTACCATACTAATTTCAGGAATTGTGGTGTGTTCTAAGGTGATTTTACCCTGTGAAAAACCTTCTGCTGGGATATCATGAATCATGTTTGAGAGAAAACTATTTTCACATGCTTGTCCCATACAGTTTTGGAAGGTGCTCCAGAAGCTAAAATGAGAGCATATTTTCTGTAAATTCACATTATCTTTCTCAGTCATGTGAGAATGAAGTCTGACATTCTCAGTAAAACATGTACATCCAACAAGGGCAGAGACTGTCAGTTGATTCCTTTGTGTTCTACTGCAGCTTCCCAGAGTGTTCTAAAGAACAACTAGAGTGCTAACAGCCTTACTTATGACAAAAGTATGGCACACCTGAAGCCATCTTGATTGGAATAAACTGGTAACACTTAAAACATTTAATTTAAAAAGGAACAAAATGAGGGGGTTCATTTTGCCATAGAAATTATGGTTAGTGCTGTAGAAAGAAAAATTAGGACATGTTTTAAGTGAGATCTCAAATATCTTCCTGTTATATTTCAACAGGAGCAGCCTGTCAGTTGATGCCGTTGTGTTCTACTGCAGCTTCCCAGAGTGTTCTAAAGAACAACTAGAGCGCTAACAGTTTTACTTATGACAAAATTATGGAACACCTGAAGCCATCTTGATTGGAATAAACTGGTAACACTTAAAACATTTAATTTAAAAAGGAACAAAATGAGGGGGTTCATTTTGCCATAGAAATTATGGTTAGTGCTGTAGAAAGAAAAATTAGGACATGTTTTAAGTGAGATCTCAAATATCTTCCTGTTATATTTCAACAGGAGCAGCCTGTCAGTTGATGCCTTTGTGTTCTACTGCAGCTTCCCAGGGTGTTCTAAAGAACAACTAGAGAGCTAACAGTCTTACTTATGACAAAATTATGGCACACCTGAAGCCATCTTGATTGGAATAAACTGGTAACACTTAAAACATTTAATTTAAAAAGGAACAAAATGAGGGGGTTCATTTTGCCATAGAAATTATGGTTAGTGCTGTAGAAAGAAAAATTAGGACATGTTTTAAGTGAGATCTCAAATATCTTCCTGTTATATTTCAACAGGAGCAGCCTGTCAGTTGATGCCGTTGTGTTCTACTGCAGCTTCCCAGAGTGTTCTAAAGAACAACTAGAGCGCTAACAGTTTTACTTATGACAAAATTATGGAACACCTGAAGCCATCTTGATTGGAATAAACTGGTAACACTTAAAACATTTAATTTAAAAAGGAACAAAATGATGGGGTTCATTTTGTCATAGAAATTATGGTTAGTGCTGTAGAAAGAAAAATTAGGACATGTTTCAAGTGTGATCTCAAATATCTTCCTGTTATATTTCAACAGGAGCAGCCTGTCAGTTGATGCCTTTGTGTTCCACTGCAGCTTCCCAGAGTGTTCTAAAGAACAACTAGAGCGCTAACAGTCTTACTTATGACAAAATTATGGCACACCTGAAGCCATCTTGATTGGAATAAACTGGTAACTCTTAAAACATTTAATTTAAAAAGGAACAAAATGAGGGGGTTCATTTTGTCATAGAATTTATGGTTAGTGCTGTAGAAAGAAAAATTAGGACATGTTTTAAGTGAGATCTCAAATATCTTCCTGTTATATTTCAACAGGAGCAGCCTGTCAGTTGATGCCTTTGTGTTCTACTGCAGCTTCCCAGAGTGTTCTAAAGAACAACTAGAGCGCTAACAGTCTTACTTATGACAAGAGTATGGCACACCTGAAGCCATCTTGATTGGAATAAACTGGTAACACTTAAAACATTTAATTTAAAAAGGAACAAAATGAGGGGGTTCATTTTGCCATAGAAATTATGGTTAGTGCTGCAGAAAGAAAATTTAGGGCATGTTTTAAGTGAGATCTCAAATCCTCTTCTATTTCATTAGAAAATTCTGACATGCAGACTGAAACAATCACTTTCAATACCAGCAGTAGACTTCCAGTTAACTCCCTGGTGAGCAGTAGCTTTACTACAGTGATCTAATGAACAACTAGAGTGCTAACATTCTGAATTTATGGCAAATGTGTGACACATCTGAATGCCTTCTTGATGGAATCAAAGTAAAAAACTGAAAGCATTTCCTACTGAGGAGACTGCAGTAAATGACGAAATTAGGAAAGTTCATAACAAATAAGTCTCCCAAGATGGCCACCGGAGAAAAAAGAGCCCAAATGTAGCACAAATATCACCCAGATGTAGCCCACATATAGCCCAATGACAGAAGTGTGCAAAACACTTTTTATTTTGAGTTTTTCTGCAGTTTTATATAGTGCAAACTGGTCAGTTATTGGAGCGATACATCTTACTTGGACCCCTTATTGCGTATTTTGCACGAAGTACATGATATTGATCTTGCGAAACATTGAACTTTACGATTCTGTTAACCTGAAGTTGCTCTGAACCGGGATTTGTAACACCCGTTTTTACCTACTGGTTTTAATTAATTCTCACTGTATTGTATTAGGAAAGAGGATGTACTGTTTTTATGTACACTTTTATGATCTATGTTTCTAAATCAGATCAAATAAAGTTTAATGAATTCTATGGCAGGACGGAGGCGAGGATTATGCATATCTTTCCTCACTTTATTTGCATAGCAGTTCAAAGAAAACGTAACACAACAATCATTAAACAAAAGAATACACAACCCATGAACCATTAGGGGGGTAGTCTCCAAGGCAACTATAGTCCAGTCATATCACAGTCCATCGTATATAATATTGTGACGTCCCTTCCACTTCCTCTTTCTTCACTGCTCGTCAGTTAAGTGCATTCCTTACATTCTTGGCTTAATCTGACGTTGTTGCTGTTTGTATAGCTGTTTCTTGTGCACGTTATTAGCATTATTGCCTTGGTATTGTTTCATATTCCCTGCGCAGCAGGCTCTTGCCCGAGCGTGTTCTCCCCCTCGCAGTTTCTCCCGCTGTGTGCTCTGCGCGCGGTGAGATCCTGTCAGGCGCGTCTGGTCCGAGCGAGGCAGCTCCGTCGAGCGCTCCCGCTGGTCTTTACGCGCGTTTGGGAATCCGGTCACTCCTTTAGTGTCCGCTTGATTCCCGACCAACCCTCGCCTAATTTTGACACCGCTACGCGGTGATTTCCCCACACGGCCACGTTAGTGACCAGCGCCACCTGGTGGTGGTAATTGGTATCGCGCCTCAATCTATTCTTATAACAGCTTCGGGGAAAGCCCAGCTGTTGGAGCACCAGCGAGGGGGCTGTCTTAAGGATTCTAAGGGCATTTGTTCTGTGCTCACACCCTCTGCTATCATGTCTTCTCCAGAAGACCATTTTTACTCCTCCTACCAGGAAGTGGAGGAGGAATGGCCCCCCAACTTCTCCCTCCAGCAGTGCACCAAGCCCTCTCTCTGGCTATTTCAGGGCGCTGGCTCCTCTTAGGGATCAGGTTGATAAGCTGGCGAAAAGCATCCCTGGAGTGTTCAGTGACCCAGATCTGGTGGTGGCGGGTCCAAGTAGCTCCCAGATGTGGAATAAAAGGTCCGTTAAGCATAACGCGGGGCACTTGGAAGGATTTGATAAACTTACGGAGACCTTCCTCAAGAGTGCGCGAACACTAAAACATGCACCCTGCCGGGAGGAGGAGGGGCCCAGACAAAATTGCGACACTGTCACCACTATTGTAGACCCCGACGGCGGGTTTCCCTTAGAGGGAGATGGTGTATCGGAGGACGATTTCTCCTCCGATGAGGATAAGGACTCGGGGCGTCCCTGGCGTCCAGAGTCCCACTCCTCTCAGTCCCCGGTTGGGGACGGGGTCCACTCGGACATGTTCGAGCCTACCCAAATTTACCATACTAGGTCGGCAGAGTGGACACCTGACGCCAAAGTGGCAGAGTATGTGGTGGGGAAAATCCATCAACCCCTTGAAAGGGAGGTCAGGAATAGGATGAGGGGAGAATGCCCCAGGCCCTCACTGAAGGGGAAGGTGGCACACACGCCTGAAATTGATGAGAAACTATGTACCTTTTTCTCCAAGTATATGAGGGATCCCAAGAAAGGAATTGATAGGTCTTGGACGTGGTAGGGCCCTTGACCCGAATTATTCAATTGACGGAGCGTTCCAAAGAGTCAGGATCCCCTTTGTCCACGGATATTGTGGCTGGTTGGGCGCACTACCCTAAACCCTAAAACACTACCCCCTCCACTACCCAAACACCACTGCACTACCCTAAACCCTAAAACACTACCCCCAGCACGACACCCTACACTACCCAAACATAACTGCACTACCCTAAACCCTTAAACACTACCACCAGCACGACTCCCTACACTACCCAAACACCACTGCACTGCACTAAACCCTAAATATACCCCCAGCATGACCTCCCACACTACACAAACACCACTGCACTACCCTAAACCCTAAAACACTACCCCCAGCACGACCCCCGACACGACCCAAACACCACTGCACTACCCGATACCCTAAAACACGACCCCCTACACTACACAAACACGACTGCACTACCCTAAACCCTAAAACACTACCCACAGCATGACCCCCTTCACTACACAAAAACCACTGCACTGCCCTAAACCCTAAAACACTACCCCAGCACTATGCCCTACACTACCCAAACACCACTGCACTAACATAAACCCTAAAACACTACCCCCAGCACAACCCCCTACACTACACAAACACCACTGCACTACCCTAAACCCTAAAACACTACCCCCAGCACGACTCCCTACACTACCCAAACACCACTGCACTACCCTAAACCCTAAATCTACCCCCAGCACGACCCCCTACACTACCCAAACACCACTGCACTACCCTAAACCATAAAACACTACCCCCAGCATGACCCCCTACACTACACCAACACCACTGCACTACCCTAAACCCTAAAACACTACCACCAGCATGACCCCCTACACTACTCAAACACCACTGCACTACCATAAACCCTAAAACACTACCCCAGCACGACCCCCTACACTACCCATACACCACTGCACTACCCTAAACCCTAAAACACTACCCCCAGCACGACCCCTACACTACTGCACTACCCTAAACCCTAAAACACTACCCCCAGCACGACCCCCTACACTACCCAAACACCACTGCACTACCCTAAAACACTACCTCCAGCACGACCCCCTACACCACCCAAACACCACTGCACTACCCTAAACCCTAGAAAAGAAACCCCCACCCCATGCCCAATCCCCCTTACCTCTCACTCCTCATGGTTCCTCTCTCCTCATGGTTCCTGCTTCACGTCATCTCTGAGGGCGGTGCACGTCGTTGTGAGGAAACGGAACAGCCTCTGTTTCCTTACAACGACATGGATCGTCTACATGTTTTTAGAATGCATGGTCATTTACCATACATACCTTTACAACAAAATTTGTTGTAAAGGCATGCGTGGTAAATGACCATGCGTTCTAAAAAATGCGTAGTAATGACTTTGTGATGTACAACGCATGCGTGGTAATGCATGCGTTGTAATGGTATCGCAAAGTAAAAAGTTGTTGTAACAGCTGTTTACCCATCGAAGCTGGCCCCTGTTCTTCAGTGAGACGTTTATTTGATTAATTAGGAGGAAGGAATGTGGTTTTTTACCGAAAAGTGCATTCCCGGCTGTTGTATTGTGAAAGTGTCCGCGTGGCCTGGTTTCACTTCCGGTGAGAGAGTGGAAGAGTCTGTTTGGATCTAAAGGAGTTCTGTTGTTGGATGGGGCCGGCGCGACATGGCATCAGAAAACATAGCTAATGGAAAGCGTCCTCCCTGAATTGTGGAGCAGTGCCATGAGAGGTCAACGAGTGTGCGTCCCACCGCAGTATGACCGTACCGCGTGACCCATGTGCCGCCTCCAGGGTACGGGAGGCAGAAGCGGCTTCGCTTGTCCTCTTGAAGTCCGTTGTAGCACTAATTCTACATTTTGGTACTAGGGCATTTTAACTTCGTTGGTCCTGCCAGATACAAAGAGAAGATCCTGTGTTATTCAGTGCCCTCGTCACCTTTTTTGTGGGTTGTGGTGCTTGTCACTTAGCTGCCCCGCCGGTGCACACGACTGGGCACCCCACCTCGTGTGCCATCTGCAGGGCCTCTGCCCTCGGATCACTGGTTTTGGTTTCTGGAGTGGCAACATAAACAGTTGCTCCCAAAGGACTAGCCTGAACACTTAGGTGAATATCCCCTGCACCAGCATTCCACGGAAATTCTTTCCTAGCTCTCCCACGTCAACGAGCACGGCTCCGCTCGCGACACCGTATGACGTCATCGGAGCCATAAGAGGACCTCGTCGGCGTGCTGACGTCAGTTCCACCCATTTTTTCCGTGCCCTGAGGCAAACAGGGGATTGAGACATTTTCACATGTATACATAGTATAATAAATATATATATATTCACTGAAAAAACCATAGGTTTCAGGCACGTTATAGTTAGAAATTAGCAATTAAAAAACCTTAGAAATTCACTGAAAAAACCATAGGTTTCAGGCACGTTATAGTTAGAAATTAGCATTTAAAAAACCTTAGAAATTCACTGAAAAAACCATAGGTTTCAGGGGCGTTATAGTTCGTTGGACATTTCACTCGTACAAAACCATAGAAATTCCCCCGTTATAGTTAGTTCAGCTAACTATAACTCGCGCACCCGCAATGCACTGCTGATGACGTCACATATTACATCACTCATGACATGGTCAGTGACATCACTGATGACATCACTGATGACATCTCAAATGACATCACTGATGACATCACTGATGACATCATCCAGTGAATGTGTGTTTTTCTGAAAATTAAATATGTTTTATATATGTATATCTCAAGGTCGATGGAAGAATTAATGGGTATATAAGTGTCTAAATGGATGATTTTTTTTTGTAAAATTGATTGTATAACTGACTAAGTGTATCTTAGTGAATACATGGGTTAGTGAGTAATGTTTAAATATGAACAAATCTGTATCAGTCTCTCACTTTGTGTATAAGTAGCTGCATGGGTTGGTGAGTAGCTACATGAGTGTCTATATGGGTTATTAGTTGGTTTTTTGAGTATCAGTATGAGTGTCTGAGTGTCTGTATGGTTCGGTGGGGGGTATTACTTAGTGCATAGATGCATGAATGAGTGACTCACTGTTTGTATGTGTTGAAGACAGCATGTGTGCAGGACTGTATAGGTGGATGAGTATGTGTATGGGTGTGTTAGTGAGTGAATGACTGTCTCAATACTGTCTTTATGAGTAACTACATATGTTTTAAACTAGTATATGTGAGTATTTGGTGTATATAAGTGAGTATATGTGAGAGTGAGAGATTGGAAGAGTTCCTGTACAAATAAGTAGGTGTTTCTATAAGTGATTGTTTAAGACAGTAAGTATGTGTAAGTTTCTGTAGAAGTAAGTGTGGTAGTGTTTGTATAACTGTATATGCAAGTAAATGGATGTTTGATACTTTGCATGTGTGACTATGTGTGTGAGTAACTCTATGGATGAGTGGCGGTGTGTAACAGGATGTATAGGTGTATGAGTACATATGATGAGTGAGTACATGTATGAGTGACTGTATAGGGACTGTTGGTGAATGAGTGGATGTGTGTGTAGATCTTGGAATTACTGAATAGGTGTGTTGTAACTGGTATTGGTATGTCCATTGTTTTGAAAATGTTAGTTTGTATTTTTGAGTGTGTGTATCAAAGGTTATATTAGGGTGAGAGGAGGTCTGCCACTCTATCACAAGGATGATGTCATCAGTGATGTCATTAGAGATGACATCAGTGATGTCATGAGTGATGTCACTGACCATGTCATGAGTGATGTAAAATGTGACGTCATCAGCAGTGCATTGCGGGAGTGCGAGTTATAGTTAGCTGAACTAACTATAACGGGGGAATTTCTATGGTTTTGTACGAGTGAAATGTCCAACTAACTATAACGCCCCTGAAACCTATGGTTTTTTCAGTGAATATATATATATATATATAACCTACTGGCGGTTGCCAGTAGGTAGTTATAGTTAGGGCCTTGTTTCTATTCAAAAAGCGTTTTTTCTTTTGCCAATATCTTTGGTGCCATTTGACGAATCTTCGCAAAATTTTCAAAACTAATGGTTCACTCAGGTCAGCTCCTGTCTTGAAAGATTTGGGGTGATTCATCAAGCGGGGGCCGAGAAAAAAGGGGGTCCCAAAATGCATTTTCCCCATGTTAATTTCCATAGGAATTTTGGAACAGGCTACAGCCCGAACTGCTGAATGGAATTACACCAAATTTGGAAAAAAGGAGGCGGGAAGCTGGCAGGGACCGTGGGGCATTGTGGCTCACCCCATGGTCCCCATCAAAGAGGCCAGGCCCCGGGGGATGAGGTCCCCTGGGCCAGAAATGACCCAGGGAAGGTGGGGCCACACGGCCCCCCTCCCGAATAAAATAAAATCATTTTTAAAAAGAGGCAATGCCCCGGGGGATGGGGTCCCCGGTGCAGATAAAGGACTCAGAAGGGGGCCACGCGGCCCCCTCCATTAAATATTAAAAATATGTATATGTGGCTATGCCCCGGGGGATGGGGTCCCCGGGGCCGAAATTGGCCTCGGAAGGGGGGCCCGCAGCAGCCCGCCCAAATAAAAAAATTAATAAATAAAAAAAGTAGAGGCAATGCCCCGGGGACAGATAAAGGCCTTAGGAGTCCCCCTCCATTAAAAATGGAAAAATATGTATATGTGGCTATGCCCCGGGGATGAGGTCCCCGGTGCAGAAATTGGCGTCTGGAGGGGGGCCGCGCGGCCCCCTACCCGTTTTTTTTTTTTTTTTAATGTGGCAGGCCCTGGGGGATGGGGTCCCCAGGGCCCAAAAAAGATTGAAAGAAGGGGGGCCACACAGCCCCCTTCTAACAATTTTTCTTTTTTTTAAAAGCCGGCATGTCGCCGTAGGCCCCGCCCCCTCCCTGCACCACTCTGCAAACGCGCCTCCTGGTGCGTTCTAAGTTGGGAGATTAAGTCCCCTTGAATACTGAGGGTACCTGGGGGCCAACTAGCCCACCAGGTACCTCCAGTAAGCGCCACACAGCTGCATTGCTGAGAGTTGGTCCAAGGCCATGCCCCTTTTTACACCACTCTGCAAATGCACCTCATGGCGCACTGCTGGTGGGGCGATGAGGTCCTCTTGTGTCCTGAGGACCTCAGGACTAAAGTGAACTTCATCCCCCAAAGGACCCCCAGCAGCGAAGGGGACTTTAATCCCCATCCAAGAGCGCACCAGGAAGTGTGTTTGTAGAGTGGTGGGGAAAAGGGGCGTGGCCTGCTATGAGAACTTAGCAATCCTGCTGTGTGGGACTTACTGGAGGTAATAGGAGGGGTAGTTGGCCCCCAAGATTTACCTTTGGGGTCAACTACCCCTCCTGTTACCTCCAGTAAGTCCTACACAGTGGGATTGCTGAAAGGTCTTCGGAGGCCATGCTCACCTTTCTCCACCACTCTGCAAATGCGCTTCCAGGCACAGTACTGGTTGGGGGATGAAGTCCACTTTACTCCTGAGGGACTTTGGCGGCCAAGTAGCCCTCCTGGTATCTCCTGTAAGTCCTACGCAGCGGAATTCCTGAGCACTGGTTGGAGGCCCAGCCCCCTTTCTCCACCACTCTGCAAACGTGACTACCAGTTAAAGAAGCATTTGTAATGTAATAGGTCTCGCATTTGCAAGAGTTGGAGCTATTGGCATTGTAAATGTAAAGTTTTTACTAATGTTTTTGGAGTGGAGTGGATGTACTTTGTGTGTAGTGGAATTATGTGGTATGTTGTGCAGTGAAATTATGTGGATAGAAAGCATGTGGTATTTAGTGTATAGGAATTATGTAGAGTGGGATTATGTGTTATGGAGAGTAATTATGTGGTATGGTAGTTTGTGTTGTGGAGTGGTAACCTCAGGTTTAGTCTTCCTTGTTCCCATAGAAGCTAAATTATGAACTAAATGAGACAAAAAAAGAAGGAATCACTGAGGAGCACTTCTGGACCTAGTCAGAGGTATGAGCAGGGCACTGGAATTATGCGACTGTTTGGCTGCACCGACTTTCGCACAATTATACATTTTCCGCATTAGCCACATAATCCATCATCTGCTGCCTAATCTGCAGATTTGAACAAAAAAAGCCTTGTTTCTAGCTCAAACGGCTCAAACGTTACCAAAAATGCAGAGACAAGTGTTACAGCGTGGTGGAAGGCCCTTTGCAAACCTAGAATAGTCACTTGTTACTTATTGCTAAATGTGGATGTTAAATTGGTACTAATGATGTGCAAACCACTTTTGCTTCTTTCTGCACCTTTCTTGCCATTTTCTGCTTCTTTCTGCAACTTTCTTTTTTTCCTGCACTTCTTTTGCCTCTTTCTGCTCATTTCTTCCATTTTCTGTACCTCTCTTGCCTCTTTCTGCACCTCTCTTCACTCTTTCTGCACCTCTCTTGCCTCTTTCTGCACCTCACTTGCTTCTTCCTGTACCCCTCTTGCCTCTTTCTGCACCCCTGTTCCCTCTTTCTGCACCTTTCCTGCTTGTTTCTGCACCTCTCTTGCCTCTTTCTACACTTCTCTTGCCTCTTTCTGCACCTCTGTTGTTTCTTTCTGCACTTATCTTGCCTCTTTCTGCACCCCTCTTGCCTCTTTCTGCACCTCTGTTGCTTCCTTCTGCACTTCTCTTGCTTCTTTCTGCACCTCTGTTGCTTCTTTCTGCACCCCTCTTGCCTCTTTCTGCAACCCTCTTCCCTCTTTCTGCACCTCTCTTGCCTCAGTCTGCCCACCTGTTCCCTGTTTCTGTACCCCTTTTGCCGGTTTCTACAACTCTCTTGCCTCTTTCTGCAGTTCTCTTTCCTCCTTCTGCACCTCACTTGCCTCTTTCTGCAACTCTCTTGCCTCTTTCTGTAGATCTCTTGCCTCTTTCAGCACCTCTCTTGCCTCTTTCAACACTTCTGTTGCCTGTTTCTGCACCTCTCTTGCCTCTTTCTGCACCTCTCTTGCCTCTTTCTGCACCTCACTTACTTCTTTCTGCACCCCTTTTGCCTGTTTCTGCACCCCTCTTTCCTCTTTGTGAAACTCTGTTGCCTCTTTCTACACCTCTCTTCCCTCTATCTGCACCACTCTTGTCTCTTTCTGCACCCCTCTTGCCTCTTTTTGCACCTCTGTTGTTTCTTTCTGCACCTCTTTTGCTTCATTCTGCACTTCACTTGCCTCTTTCTGTACCCCTATTGCCTCTTTCTGCACCTCTAGTTGTTCTTTCTGCACTGCTCTTGCTTCTTTCTGCACCTCTGTTGCTTCTTTATGCACTTCTCTTACCTCTTTATGCACTTCTCTTGACTCTTTCTGCACCTCTCTTGCCTCTTTCTGCACTTTTCTTGCCTCCTTCTGCATCTATTTTGCCTCTTTTTGAACCTCTGTTGGTTCTTTTGCAGTGCTCTTGCCCCTTTCTGCAGATCTCTTGCCTCCTTCTGCACCTCTGTTTCTTCTTTCTGAACTTCTCTTGCTTCTTTAGCTTCATTCTGCACTTCCCATGTTTCTTGCTGCACCTGTCTTGCTTCTTTCTGCACCCCTGTTGTCTCTTTCTGCACTCGTCTTCCCTCATTCTGCACCTCTTTTGCCACTTTCTAAATCCCACTTGCCTCTTTCTGCATTTATCTTGCCTCTTTCTACACCTCTGTTGCTTCTATCAGCAATTCTCTTTCCTCTTTCTGCACTTCTCTTACCTGTTTCTGCACCTCTCTTGCCTCTTTCTGCACCTCTCTTGCCTCTTTCTGCACCTCACTTGTTTCTTTCTGCACCCCTGTTGCCTCTTTCTGCACCCCTCTTCCCTCTTTGTGCAACTCTCTTGCCTCTTTCTACACCTCTCTTCCCTCTTTCTGCACCACTCTTGCCTCTTTCTGTACCTCTGTTGCTTTTTTCTGCACTTCTCTTGCCTCTTTCTGCACCCTTCGTGCCTCTTTGAGCTCCTCTGTTGCTTCTTTCTGCAATTCTCTTCCTTCTTTCTGTGCTCCTCATGCCTCTTTCTGCACCCTTCTTCCCTTTTCCTGTACATCTCTTGGTTCTTTTTGCACTGCTCTTGCCTCTTTCTGCACCCCTCTTGCCTCCTTCTGTATCTCTGTTGTTTCTTACACCACTGCTCTTGCTTCTTTCTACACTTCTCTTGCAAATTTCTGCACCCCTCTTGTCTCTTTCGGCACCCCTCTTCTCTCATTCTGCACCCCTGTTCCCTCTTTCTGCACCTCTTCTGCCTGTTTCTGCACCTCTGCTGCCTCTTTCTGAACTTCTCTTACCTCTTTCTGCACCTCTTTTGCTTCTTTCTGCACTTCTCTTGCTTCTTCTGCACCCCTCGTGCCTCTTTCTGCACCTCTGTCGGTTCTTTCTGCACTGCTCTTGCTTCTTTCTACACCCCTATTGCTTCTTTCTGCGTCCCACTTACCTCTTTCTGCACCTTTCTTCCCTATTTGTGCACCTCTCTTGCCTCTTTCTGCTCCTCTCTTGCCCCTTTCTGCACCCCTCTATCCTCTTTCTGCATCTCTTTTGCTTGTTTCTGCTCTTCTTTTGCCTCTTTCTGTACCCCTCTTGCCTCCTTCTGCACCTCTGTTTTTTTACTGCACTGCTCTTGCTTCTTTCTGCACCTCTCTTGCAAATTTCTGCACTTCTCTTGGTTCTTTCTATACCTCTGTTGCTTCTTTCAGCAATTTTCCTGCCTCTTTATGCACCACACTTGCTTCTTTCTGCATCCCTCCTGCCTCTTTCTGCATTTCTCTTCCTTCTTTCTACACCTCTCTTCCCTCTTTCTGCTCCTCTATTACCTCTTTGTGCATTTCTCTTGCCTGTTTCTGCACTTCCCTTGCCTCTTCCTGAACTTCTCTTGCCTCTTTCTGTACCTCTCTTGCCTCTTTCTGCACTTCTCTTGCTTCTTTCTGCACCACTCTTGCTTCTTTCTGCACCCTTCTACACCTTTTGCATCCCTCTTGCCTCTTTCTGCTGTTCTCTTCCCATTTTCTGCACCTCTCTTGCCTCTTTCTGCACACATTATGCTTGTTTCTGCACCTCTCTTGCGACTTTATGCACCTCTGTTGCCTCTTTCTACACCTCACTTGCTTCTTTCTGCACCCCTCTTGCCTCTTTCTGCACCTTCTTTTCTGTTTCTGCACCTCTCTTGCCTCTTTCTGCACCCCCTCTTTCTTCTTTCTGCACCTTTCCTGCCTGTTTGTGCACCTCGTTTACCTCTTTATGTAACTCTGTTGGTTCTTTCTGCACTTCTCTTGCTCATTCTGCACCCTTTGCACCTCATTAAGCACCTCTTTTGCTTCTTTCTGCACTTCTCTTCCTTCTTTCTGCACATCTCCTGCCTCTTTCTGTACCTCTCTTGCCTCTTTGTGCACCTCTTCTACCTTTTTCTGTACTTCTCTTGCTTCTTTTTGCACCTCTGTTGATTCTTTCTGCACTGCTCTTGCTTCTTTCTGCACCTCACTTGCCTCTTTCTGCACTTCTCTTGCTTCTTTCTACACCTCTGTTGCTTCTTTCAGAACTTCTTTTGCCTCTTTCTGCACTTCTCTTTCTTCTTTCTGCACCCCTCCTGCCTCTTTCTGTACCTCTCTTGCCTCTTTGTGCACCTCTCCTACCTTTTTCTGCACCCTTGTTGCCTCTTTTTGCATGTCTGTTGTTCTTTCTGCACTGTTCTTGCTTTTTCTGCACCTGACTTGCCTCTTTCTGTACTTCTATTGCTTCTTTGTACGCCTCTGTTGCTTCTTTCAGCAATTCTCTTGCCTCTTTCTGCACTTCTCTTCCTTCTTTCTGCACCCCTACTGCCTCTTTCTGTACCTCTCTTGCCTCTTTGTGCACCTCTCCTACCTCTTTATGCACCCCTCTTGCCTCTTTTTGCACCTCTGTTGTTATTTCTGCACTGCTCTTGCTTCTTTCTGCACCTCACTTGCCTCTTTCTGCGCTTCTCTTGGTTCTTTCTATACCTCTGTTGCTTCTTTCAGCAATTCTCCTGCCTCTTTCTGCACCTCACTTGCTTCTTTCTGTATCCCTCCTGCCTCTTTCTGCATTTCTCTTGTTTATTTCTACACCTTTCTTGCCTATTTCTGCTCCTCTATTGCCTCTTTGTGCATTTATCTTACCTGTTTATGCACTTCCCTTCCCTCTTTCTGAACCTCTCTTGCCTCTTTATGCACCTCTCTTGCCTCTTTCTGCACTTCTCTTGCTTCTTTCTGTACCTCTCTTACTTCTTTCTGCACCCTTCTACCCTTTTTGCATCCCTCTTGCCTCTTTCTGCTGTTCTCTTGCCATTTTCTGCATCTCTCTTGCCTCTTTCTGCATATCTTTTGCTTGTTTCTGCACCTCTCTTGTGTCTTTATGCACCTCTGTTGCATCTTTCTACACCTCACTTGTTTCTTTCTGGAACCCTCTTGCCTCTTTCTGTACCCTCTTTTCTCTTTCTGCACCTCTATAGGTTCTTTCTGCTCTTCTCTTGCTATTTCTGCACCCTTCGTGCCTCTTTAAGCACCTCTCTTGCTTCTTTCTGCACTTCTCTTCCTTCTTTCTGCACCCCTCCTGCCTCTTTCTGTACCTCTCTTGTCTCTTTGTGCACCTCTTCTACCTTTTTCTGTACTTCTCTTGCTTCTTTGTGTACCTCTGTTGGTTCTTTCTGCACTGCTCTTGCTTCTTTCTGCACCTCACTTGCCTCTTTCTGCACTTCTCTTGCTTCTTTCTGCACCCCTCCTGCCTCTTTCTGTACCTCTCTTGCCTCTTTGTGCACCTCTCCTACCTCTTTCTGCACTCCTCTTGCCTCTTTCAGCACCTCTGTTGCTTCTTTCTGCCCTTCTCTGCCTTCTTTCTGAACCCCTCTTCCGTCTTTCTGCACCTCATTTGCTTCTTCCTGCACCCCTCTTGCCTCTTTCTGCAGCCCTCTCCCCTCTTTCTGTACCTCTCTTGCCTCTTTGTGCACCTCGACTACCTTTTTCTGTACTTCTCTTGCTTCTTTATGCACATCTGTTGGTTCTTTCTGCACTGCTCTTGCTTCTTTCTGCACGTCACTTGCCTCTTTCTGTACTTCTATTGTTTCTTTGAATGCCTCTGTTGCTTCTTTCAGCAATTCTCTTGCCTCTTTCTGTACTTCTCTTCCTTCTTTCTGTACCCCTCCTGCCTCTTTCTGTACCTCTTGTGCCTCTTTGTGCACCTCTCCTACCTCTTTCTGCACCCTTGTTGCCTCTTTTTGCATGTCTGTTGGTTCATTCAGCACTGCTCTTGCTTCATTCTGCACCTCTCTTGCCTCTTTCTGCACTTCTATTGGTTCTTTCTACACCTCTGCTGCTTCTTTCAGCAATTCTCCTGCCTCTTTCTGCACCTCACTTTCTTCTTTCTGCATCCCTCCTGCCTCTTTCTGTACTTCTCTTGCTTCTTTCTACACCTTTCTTGCCTCTTTCTGCTCATCTATTGCCTCTTTGTGCATTTCTCTTGCCTGTTTCTGCGCTTCCCCTGCCTCTTTCTGAACCTCTCTTGCCTCTTTGTGCACCTCTCCTACCTCTTTCTGCACTCCTCTTGCCACTTTCAGCACCTCTGTTGCTTCTTTCTGCACGTCTCTGCCTTCTTTCTGAACCCCTCTTTGGTCTTTCTGCAGCTCCCTTGCTTCTTTCTGCACCCCTCTTGCCTCTTTCTGCACCCCTCTCCCCTATTTCTGTACCTCTCTTGCCTCTTTGTGCCCCTCTTCTACCTTTTTCTGTACTTCTCTTGCTTCTTTATGCATCTCTGTTTGTTCTTTCTGCACTGCTCTTGCTTCTTTCTGCACCTCACTTGCCTCTTTCTGCACTTCTCTTGCTTCTTTCTACACATCTGTTGCTTCTTTCAGAACTTCTTTTGCCTCTTTCTGCACTACTCTTCCTTCTTTCTGCACCCCTCCTGCCTCTTTCTGTACTTCTATTGCTTCTTTGTATGCCTCTGTTGCTTCTTTCAGCAATTCTCTTGCCTCTTTCTGCACTTCTCTTCCTACTTTCTGTACCTCTCCTGCCTCCTACTGTACCTCTCTTGCCTCTTTGTGCATCTCTCCTACCTCTTTCTGTACCCTTGTTGCCTCTTTTTGCATATCTGTTGGTTCTTTCTGCACTGCTCTTGCTTTTTTCTGCATCTCACTTGCCTCTTTCTGCACTTCTCTTGGTTCTTTCTACACCTCTGTTGCTTCTTTCAGCAATTCTCCTGCCTCTTTCTGCACCTCACTTGCTTCTTTCTGCATCCCTCCTGCCTCTTTCTGCACTTCTCTTGCTTCTTTCTACACCTCTCTTGCCTCTTTCTGCTCCTCTATTGCCTCTTTGTGCATTTCTCTTGCTTGTTTCTGCACTTCTCTTGCCTCTTTCTTTACCTCTGTTGCTTTTTTCTGCACTTCTCCTGCTCTTTCTGCACCCTTCGTGTCTCTTTCTGCACCCCTCTTGCTTCTTTCTGCACATCACTTGCCTCTTTCTGTACTTTTATTGCTTCTTTGTACACCTTGGTTGCTTATTTCAGCAATTATCTTGACTCTTTCTGCACTTCTCTTCCTTCTTTCTGCACCCCTCCTGCCTCCTTATGTACCTCTGTTGCCTCTATGTGCACCTCTCCTACCTCTTTCTGCACCCCTCTTGCCTCTTTTTGCACCTCTGTCAGTTCTTTCTGCACTGCTCTTGCTTCTTTCTGCACCTCACTTGCATCTTTCTGCACTTCTCTTGGTTCATTCTATACCTCTGTTGCTTCTTTCAGCAATTCTCTTGTCTCTTTCTGCACCTCACTTGCTTCTTTCTGCACACCTCCTGCCTCTTTCTGCACTTCTCTTGCATCTTTCTACACCTCTCTTGCCTCTTTCTGCTCCTCTCTTGCCTCTTTGTGCATTTCTCTTGCCTGTTTCTGCACCTCCCTTGCCTCTTTCTGTACTTCTCTTGCCTCATTTTGCACCTTTCTTGCCTCTTTCTGCACTTCTCTTGCTTCTTTCTGCACCTCTCTTGCTTCTTTCTGCACCCTTCTACCCTTTTTTGCATCCCTCTTGCCTCTATCTCCTGTTCTCTTGCCAATTTATGCACCTCTCTTGCCTCTTTCTGCACCTCACTTGCCTCTTTCTGCACTACTCTTGTTTCTTTCCACACCTCTGTTGCTTCTTTCAGCTATTCTCTTGTCTCTTTCTGCACTTCTTTTGCTTGTTTCTGCACGTCTCTTGCATCTTTATGCACCTCTGTTGCCTCTTTCTACACCTCACTTGCTTCTCTCTGCACCCCTCTTGCCTCTTTCTGCACCCCTTTTTTCTCTTTCTCCACCTCTCTTGCCTCTTTCTGCACCCCTAGTCCCTCTTTCTTCACCTTTCCTGCCTGTTTCTGCACCTCTTTTACCTCTTTCTGTACCTCTGTTTGCTCTTTCTGAACTTCTCTTGCTCTATCTGCACCCTTTGCGCCTCTTTCAGCACCTCTGTTGCTTCTTTATGCACTTCTCTTCCTTCTTTCTGCACCCCTCCTGCCTCTTTCTGTACCTCTCTTGCCTCTTTGTGCACCTCTTCTACCTTTTTCTGTACCGTTCTTGCTACTTTTTGCACCTCTGTTGGTTCTCTCTGCACTGCTTTTGCTTCTTTCTGCACCTCACTTGCCTCTTTCTGCACTTCTCTTGCTTCTTTCTACACCTCTGTTGCTTCTTTCAGCGATTCGTTTGTCTCTTTCTGCATTTCTGCACTTCTCTTCCTTCTTTCTGCACCCCTCCTGCCTCTTTCTGCACCCCTCTTGGCTCTTTTTGCACCTTCTTTTCTCTTTCTGCACCTCACTTGCCTCTTTCTGTACCCCTTTCCTCTTTCTGCACCTCTCTTTTCTCTTTCTACACCTCTGTTGCCTCTTTCTGCACCTTTCCTGCCTGTTTGTGCACCTCTTTTGCCTCTTTCTGTTGGTTCTTTCTACACTTCTCTTTCTCATTCTGCACCCTTCGCACTGCTTTCAGCACCTCTGTTGCTTCTTTCTGCACTTCTCTTCCTTCTTTCTGCACATCTCCTGCCTCTTTCTGTACCTCTCTTGCCTCTTTGTGCACCTCTTCTACCTTTTTCTGTACTTCTCTTGCTTCTTTTTGCACCTCTGTTGGTTCTTTCAGCACTGCTCTTGCTTCTTTCTGTACCTCACTTGACTTTTTCTGCACATCTCTTGCTTCTTTCTACACCTCTGTTTTTTCTTTCAGAACTTCTTTTGCCTCTTTCTGCACTTCTCTTCCTTCTTTCTGCACCCCTCCTGCCTCTTTGTGAACCTCTCTTGCCTCTTTGTGCACCTCTCCTACCTTTTTCTGCACCCTTGTTGCCTCTTTTTGCCTGTCTGTTTGTTCTTTCTGCACTGCTCTTTCTTCTTTCTGCACCTCACTTGCCTTTTTCTGTACTTCTATTGCTTCTTTGTACGCCTCTGTTGCTTCTTTCAGCAATTCTCTTGCTTCTTTCTGCACTTCTCTTCCTTCTTTCTGCACCCCTACTGCCTCTTTCTGTACCTCTCTTGCCTCTTTGTACACCTCTCCTACCTCTTTCTGCACCCCTCTTGCCTCTTTTTGCACCTCTGTTGGCTCTTTCTGCACTGCTCTTGCTTCTTTATGCACCTCACTTGCCTCTTTCTGCACTTCTCTTGGTTCTTTCTACATCACTGTTGCTTCTTTCAGCAATTCTCTTGCCTCTTTCTGCACTTCTCTTCCTTCTTTCTTCACCCCTCCTGCCTCTTTCTGTACCTCTGTTGCCTCTTTGTGAACCTCTCCTACCTCTTTCTTTACCCCTCTTGCCTCTTTTTGCACCTCTGTTGGTTCTTTCTGCACTGCTCCTGCTACTTTCTGCACCTCACTTGCCTCTTTCTGCACTTCTCTTGGTTCCTTCTACACCTCTGTTGCTTCTTTCAGCAATCCTCCTGCCTCTTTCTGCACCTCATTTGCTTCTTTCTGCACCCCTCATGCCTCTTTCTGCACTTCTCTTGCTTCTTTCTACACTGATCTTGCCTCTTTCTGCTCCTCTCTTGCCTCTTTGTGCATTTCTCTTGCCTGTTTCTGCACTTCCCTTGCCTCTTTCTGAACCTGTCTTGCCTCTTTCTGCACCTCTCTTGCCTCTTTCTGCACCTCTCTTGCCTCTTTCTGCACTTCTTTTGCTTCTTTCTGTACCCCTCTTGCCTCTTTTGGCACCCCTCGTCTTTCTTTCTGCACCCCTGTTCCCTCTTTCTGCACCTCTTCTGCCTGTTTTTGCTCCTCTGCTGCCTCTTTCCGAACTTCTCTTGTCTCTTTCTGTACCTCTGTTGGTTCTTTCTGCACTCCTCTTCCTTCTTTCTGCACTTTTCATGCCTCTTTCAGCACCTCTGTTGCTTCTTTCTGCACTTCTCTTACCTCTTTCTGCACCCCTCTTCCCTCTTTCAGCATGTTTCTCATTTCTTTCTGTATCCCTCTTGCCTCCTTCTCCACCCCACTCCCCCCTTACTACATCTCTGTTGCTTCTTTATGCACTTCTCTTACTTGTTTCTGCACCTCTCTTGCATCGTTCTGCACCTCTGTTGCATCTTTCTGTACCTCTGTTGGTTCTTTCTGCACTTCTCTTGCTCTTTCTTTACCCTTTGCACCTCTTTCAGCACATCTCTTGCTTCTTTCTGCACTTCTCTTCCTTCTTTCTGCACCCCTCCTGCCTCTTTCTGTACCTCTCTTGCCTCTTTGTGCACCTCTTCTACCTTTTTCTGTACCACTCTTGCTTCTGTTTGCACCTCTGTTGGTTCTTTCTGCACTACTCTTGCTTCTTTATGTACCTCACTTGCTTCTTTCTCCACCTCTGTTGCTTCTTTCAGTAATTCTCTTGCCTCTTTCTG
Source organism: Calotriton arnoldi (assembly GCA_963921515.1). Lineage (NCBI taxonomy): Eukaryota > Metazoa > Chordata > Amphibia > Caudata > Salamandridae > Calotriton > Calotriton arnoldi. The sequence continues at coordinate 1,206,198 of CAWUFW010005932.1, forward strand.
CATTTCTCTTGCTTGTTTCTGCACCTCTCTTTCGCTTTCTGCACCCCTGTTCCCTCTTTCTGTACCTTTCCTGCCTGTTTCTGCACCTGTTTTGCCTCTTTCTGTACCTCTGTTGCCTTCTTCTGCACTTCTCTTGCTCTTTCTGCACCCTTCACGCCTCTTTCAGCATCTCTATTGCTTTTTTCTGCACTTCTCTTTCCTCTTTCTGCACCCCTCCTGCCTCTTTCTGTACCTCTCTTGCCTCTTTGTGCACCTCTCCTACTTTTTCTGCACCCCTGTTGCCTCTTTTTGCACATCTGTTGGTTCTTTCTGCACTGCTCTTGCTTCTTTCTTCACCCCTCCTGCCTATTTCTGTACCTCTCTTGCCTCTTTGTGCACCTCTCCTACCTCTTTCTGCACACCTCTTTCCTCTTTTTGCACTTCTGTTGGTTCTTTCAGCAATTCTCTTGCCTCTTTCTGCACCTCACTTGCTTCTTTCTGCACTACTCCTGCCTCTTTCTGCACTTCTCTTGCATCTTTCTACACCTCTCTTGACTCTTTCTGCTCCTCTCTTGCCTCTTTGTGCATTTCTCTTGCCTGTTTCTGCACCTCCCTTGCCTCTTTCTGTACCTCTCTTGCCTCATTTTGCACCTCTCTTGCCTCTTTCTGCCCTTCTCTTGCTTCTTTCTGCACCTCTCTTGCTTCTTTCTGCACCCTTCTACCCTTTTTTGCATCCCTCTTGCCTATATCTGCTGTTCTCTTGCCAATTTCTGCACTTCTCTTGCCTCTTTCTGCACCTTACTTGTCTCTTTCTGCACTTCTCTTGTTTCTTTTCACACATCTGTTGCTTCTTTCAGCTATTCTCTTGTCTCTTTCTGCACTTCTTTTGCTTGTTTCTGCATGTCTCTTGCGTCTTTATGCACCTCTGTTGCCTCTTTCTACACCTCACTTGCTTCTCTCTGCACCCCTCTTGCCTCTTTCTGCACCCCTTTTTTCTATTTCTCCACCTCTCTTGCCTCTTTCTGCACCCCTGGTCCCTATTTCTTCACCTTTCCTGCCTGTTTCTGCACCTCTTTTACCTCTTTCTGTACCTCTGTTGGTTCTTTCTGAACTTCTCTTGCTGTATCTGCACCCTTTGTGCCTCTTTCAGCACTTCTGTTGCTTCTTTATGCACTTCTCTTCCTTCTTTCTGCACCCCTCCAGCCTCTTTCTGTACCTCTCTTGCCTCTTTGTGCACCTCTTCTACCTTTTTCTGTACCGTTCTTGCTACTTTTTGCACCTCTGTTGGTTCTCTCTGCACTGCTTTTGCTTCTTTCTGCACCTCACTTGCCTCTTTCTGCACTTCTCTTGCTTCTTTCTACACCTCTGTTGCTTCTTTCAGCGATTCTTTTGTCTCTTTCTGCATTTCTGCACTTCTCTTCCTTCTTTCTGCACCCCTCCTGCCTCATTCTGCACCCCTCTTGCCTCTTTTTGCACCTTCTTTTCTCTTTCTGCACCTCACTTGCCTCTTTCTGTACCCCTCTTTCCTCTTTCTGCACCTCTCTTTTCTCTTTCTACACCTCTCTTGCCTCTTTCTGCACCTTTCCTGCCTGTTTGTGCACCTCTTTTGCCTCTTTCTGTTGTTTCTTTCTACAATTCTCTTGCCCATTCTGCACCCTTCGCACTGCTTTCAGCACCTCTGTTGCTTCTTTCTGCACTTCTCTTCCTTCTTTCTGCACATCTCCTGCCTCTTTCTGTACCTCTCTTGCCTCTTTGTGCACCTCTTCTACGTTTTTCTGTACTTCTCTTGCTTCGTTTTGCACCTCTGTTGGTTATTTCTGCACTGCTCTTGCTTCTTTCTGTACTTCACTTGACTCTTTCTGCACTTCTCTTGCTTCTTTCTACACCTCTGTTGCTTCTTTCAGAACTTCTTTTGCCTCTTTCTGCACTTCTCTTCCTTTTTTCTGCACCCCTCCTGCCTCTTTCTGAACATCTCTTGCCTCTTTGTGCACCTCTCCTACCTTTTTCTGCACCCTTGTTGCCTCTTTTTGCATGTCTGTTTGTTCTTTCTGCACTGCTCTTTCTTCTTTCTGCACCTCACTTGCATCTTTCTGTACTTCTATTGCTTCTTTGTATGCCTCTGTTGCATCTTTCAGCAATTCTCTTGCCTCTTTCTGCACTTCTCTTCCTTCTTTCTGCACCCCTACTGCCTCTTTCTGTACCTCTCTTGCCTCTTTGTGCACCTCTCCTACCTCTGTCTGCACCCCTCTTGCCTCTTTTTGCACCTCTGTTGGTTCTTTCTGCACTGCTCTTGCTTCTTTATGCACCTCACTTGCCTCTTTCTGCACTTCTCTTGGTTCTTTCTACACCTCTGTTGCTTCTTTCAGCAATTCTCTTGCCTCTTTCTGCACTTCTCTTCCTTCTTTCTTCACCCCTCCTGCCTCTTTCTGTACCTCTGTTGCCTCTTTGTGAACCTCTCCTACCTCTTTCTTTACTCCTCTTGCCTCTTTTTGCACCTCTGTTGGTTCTTTCTGCACTGCTCTTGCTACTTTCTGCACCTCACTTGCCTCTTTCTGCACTTCTCTTGGTTCCTTCTACACCTCTGTTGCTTCTTTCAGCAATTCTCCTGCCTCTTTCTGTACCTCACTTGCTTCTTTCTGCACACCTCATGCCTCTTTCTGCACTTCTCTTGCTTCTTTCTACACCGATCTTGCCTCTTTCTGCTCCTCTCTTGCCTCTTTGTGCATTTCTCTTGCCTGTTTCTGCACTTCCCTTGCCTCTTTCTGAACCTCTCTTGCCTCTTTCTGCACCTCTCTTGCCTCTTTCTGCACTTCTCTTGCTTCTTTCTGCACCCCTCTTGCCTTTTTCTGCACCCCTCTTCTTTCTTTCTGCACCCCTGTTCCCTCTTTCTGCACCTCTTCTGCCTGTTTTTGCACCTCTGCTGCCTCTTTCTGAATTTCTCTTGTCTCTTTCTGTACCTCTGTTGGTTCTTTCTGCACTCCTCTTCCTTCTTTCTGCACTTTTCATGCCTCTTTCAGCACCTCTGTTGCTTCTTTCTGCACTTCTCTTACCTCTTTCTGCACCCCTCTTCCCTCTTTCTGCATGTCTCTCATTTCTTTCTGTATCCCTCTTGCCTCCTTCTCCACCCTACTCCCCCCTTACTACATCTCTGTTGCTTCTTTATGCACTTCTCTTACTTGTTTCTGCACCTCTCTTGTATCTTTCTGCACCTCTGTTGCGTCTTTCTGTACCTCTGTTGGTTCTTCCTGCACTTCTCTTGCTCTTTCTTTACCCTTTGCACCTCTTTCAGCACATCTCTTGCTTCTTTCTGCACTTCTCTTCCTTCTTTCTGCACCCCTCCTGCCTCTTTCTGTACCTCTCTTGCCTCTTTGTACACCTCTTCTACCTTTTTCTGTACCACTCTTGCTTCTGTTTGCACCTCTGTTGGTTCTTTCGGCACTACTCTTGCTTCTTTATGTACCTCACTTGCTTCTTTCTCTACCTCTGTTGCTTCTTTCAGTAATTCTCTTGCCTCTTTCTGCATTTCTCTTGCTTGTTTCTGCACCTCTCTTTCGTCTTTCTGCACTCACTTGCTTCTTTCTGCACCCCACTTGCCTCTTTCTGCACCCGTCTCCCCTCTTTCTGCACCTCTCTTGACTCTTTCTGTACCCCTGTTCCCTCTTTCTGTACCTTTCCTGCCTGTTTCTTCACCTCTCTTGCCTCTTTCTGTACCTCTGTTGCCTTCTTCTGCACTTCTCTTGCTCTTTCTGCACCCTTCACGCCTCTTTCAGCATCTCTGTTGCTTTTTTCTGCACTTCTCTTTCCTCTTTCTGCACCCCTCCTGCCTCTTTCTGTACCTCTCTTGCCTCTTTGTGCACCTCTCCTACTTTTTCTGCACCCCTGTTGCCTCTTTTTGCACATCTGTTGTTTCTTTCTGCACTGCTCTTGCTTCTTTCTTCACCCCTCCTGCCTCTTTCTGTACCTCTCTTGCCTCTTTGTGCATCTCTCCTACCTCTTTCTGCACCCCTCTTTCCTCTTTTTGCACTTCTGTTGGTTCTTTCAGCAATTCTCTTGCCTCTTTCTGCACCTCACTTGCTTCTTTCTGCACTCCTCCTGCCTCTTTCTGCACTTCTCTTGCTTCTTTCTACACCTCTCTTGCCTCTTTCTGCTCCTCTCTTGCCTCTTTGTGCATTTCTCTTGTCTGTTTCTGCACTTCCCTTGCCTCTTTCTGAAACTTTCTTGCCTCTTTCTGCACTTCTCTTGCTTCCTCCTGCACCTCTCTTGCTTCTTTCTGTACCCTTCTACCCTTTTTTGCATCCCTCTTCCTGTTTCTGCTGTTCTCTTGCCATTTTCTGCACCTCTCTTACTTCTTTCTGCACCTCACTTGCCTCTTTCTGCACCTCACTTGCCTCTTTCTGCACTACTCTTGCGTCCTTCCACACCTCTGTTGCTTCTTTCAGCAATTCTCCTGCCTCTTCCTGCACATCTTTTGCTTGTTTCTGCACCTCTCTTGCGTCTGTATGCACCCCTGGTGCCTCTTTCTACACTTCACTTGCTTCTTTCTGCACCCCTCTTTCCTCTTTCTGCACCCCTCTTTTCTCATTCTGCACCTCTCTTGCCTCTTTCTGCACCCCTTTTCCCTCTTTCTGCACCTTTTCTGCCTCTTTCTGCACCTCTTTTGCCTATTTCTGTACCTCTGTTGGTTCTTTCTGCATTTCTCTTGCTCTTTCTGCACCCATCATGCCTCTTTCAGCACCTTTGTTGCTTCTTTCTGCACTTCTCTTCCTTCTTTCTGCACATCTCCTGCCTCTTTCTGTACCTCTCTTGCCACTTTGTGCACCTCTTGTACCTTTTTCTGTACATCTCTTGCTTCTTTTTGCACCTCTGTTGGATCTTTCTGCACTGCTCTTGCTTCTTTCTGCACCTCACTTGCCTCTTTCTGCACTTCTCTTGCTTCTTTCTACACCTCTGTTGCTTCTTTCAGAATTTCTCTTGCCTCTTTCTGCACTGCTCTTCCTTCTTTCTGCACCCCTCCTGCCTCTCTCTGTACCTCTAATGCCTCTTTGTGCACCTCTCCTACCTCTTTCTGCCCCCTCTTGCCTCTTTTTGCACCTCTGTTGGTTCTGTCTGCACTGCTCTTTCTACTTTCTGCACCTCACTTGCCTCTTTCTGCAATTCTCTTGGTTCTTTCTATACTTCTGTTGCTTCTTTCAGCAATTCTCCTGCCTCTTTCTGCACCTCACTTGCTTCTTTCTGCACCCCTCCTGCCTCTTTCTGCACTTCTCTTGCTTTTTTCTACACCACCCTTGCCTCTTTCTGCTCCTCTCTTGCCTCTTTGTGCATTTCTCTTGCCTGTTTCTGTACTTCCCTTGCCTCTTCCTGAACCTCTCTTGCCTCTTTCTGCACCTCTTTTTCCTCTTTCTGCACTTCTCTTGCTTCTTTCTGCACCTCTCTTGCATCTTTGTGCACCCATCTACCCTTTTTGCATCCCTCTTGCCTCTTTCTGCTGTTCTCTTGCCATTTTCTGCACCTCTCTTGCCTCTTTCTGCACCTCACTTGCCTCTTTCTGTATCTCACTTGCCTCTTTCTGCACTTCTCCTGCGTCTTTCCACACCTCTGTTGCTTCTTTCAGCAATTCTCTTGCCTCTTTCTGCATATCTTTTGCTTGTTTCTGCACCTCTCTTGTGTCTTTATGCACCTCTGTTGCCTCTTTCTACACCTCACTTGCTTCTTTCTGCACCCCTCTTTCCTCTTTCTGCACCCCTCTTTTCTCTTTCCGCACCTCTCTTGCCTCTTTCTGCATCCCTTTTCCCTGTTTCTGCACTTTTCCTGCCTGTTTCTGCACCTCTTTTGCCTCTTTCTGTACCTCTGTAGGTTCTTTCTGCTCTTTTCTTGCTCTTTCTGCACCCTTCGTGCCTCTATCAGCACCTCTGTTGCTTCTTTCTGCACTTCTCTTCCTTCTTTCTGCACCCCTCCTGCCTCTTTCTGTCCCTCTCTTGCCTCTTTGTGCATCCTTCTACCTTTTTCTGTACTTCTTTAGCTTCTTTGTGCACGTCTGTTGGTTCTTTCTGCAATGCTCTTGCTTCTTTCTGCACCTCACTTTCCTCTTTCTGCACTTCTCTTCCTTCTTTCTAAACCTCTGTTGCTTCTAGCAGCAATTCTTTTGCCTCTTTCTGCACTTCTCTTCCTTCTTTCTGCACCCCTCCTGCCTCTTTCTGTACCTCTCGTGCCTCTTTATGCACCTCTCCTACCTCTTTCTGCACTCCTCTTGCCTCTTTCAGCATTTCTGTTGCTTCTTTCTGCACTTCTCTGCCTTCTTTCTGAACCCCTTATCTGTCTTTCTGCACCTCACTTGCTTCTTTCTGCACCCCTCTCCCCACTTTCTGCACCTCTCTTCCCTCTTTCTGCACCCCTGTTCTCTCTTTCTGCACCTTTCCTGCCTGTTTCTGCACCTCTCTTGACTCTTTCTGTTCCTCTGTTGCTTTTTTCTGCACTTCTCTTGCTCTTTCTTCACCCTTTGTGCCTCTTTCAGCACCTCTGTTGCTTCTTTCTGCACTTCTCTTCCTTCTTTCTGCATCCCTCCTGCCTCTTTTTGTACCTCTCTTGCCTCTTTATGCACCCCAGTTGGTTAGTTCTGCACTGCTCTGGCTTCTTTCTGCACCTCACTTGCCTCTTTCTGTACTTCTATTGCTTCTTTGTACACCTCTGTTGCTTCTTTCAGCAATTCTCTTGACTCTTTCTGCACTTCTCTTCCTTCTTTCTGCATCCCTCCTGCCTCTTTCTGTACCTCTCTTGCCTCTTTGTGCACCTCTCCTACCTCCTTCTGCACCAATTTTGCCTCTTTTAGCTACTCTGTTGGTTCTTTCTGCACTGCTCTTGCTTCTTTCTGCACATCTCTTCTACTTTCTGCACCTCTCTTGCCTCTTTCTGTACCTCACTTGCTTCTTTCTGTACCCCTCTTGCCACTTTCTGCACCCTTCTTCCCTCTTTATGCACCTCTCTTGCCTCTTTCTGCACCCCTCTTACCTCTTTCTGCACCCCTTTTGCGTCTTTCTGCACCTCTGTTCCTTCTTTGTGCACTTCTTTTGTTTTTTTCTGCACCTCTCTTGCTTCTTTCTGCACCCCTCTTGCCTCCTTCTCCACCCCTCTACCCCTTTCTGCACTTCTGTTGCTTCTTTCTGCACTTATCTTGCTTCCTTCTGCACCTCTCTTGCTTCTTTCTGCACCCTCTACCGTTTTTGCATTCCTCTTGCCTCTTTCTGCTGTTCTCTTGCCATTTTCTGCACCTCTCTTGCCTCTTTCTGCATATCATTTGCTTGTTTCTACACCTCTCTTGTGTCTTTATGCACCTCTGTTGCCTCTTTCTATACCTCACTTGCTTCTTACTGCACCCCTTTTGCCTCTTTCTGCACCCTCTTTTCTCTTTCTGCACCTCTATATGTTCTTTCTGCTCTTCTATTGCTATTTCTGCACCCTTCGTGCCTCTTTCAGCACCTCTGTTGCTTCTTTCTGCACTTCTCTTCCTTCTTTCTGCACCCCTCCTGCATCTTTCTGTACCTCTCTTGCCTCTTTGTGCACCTCTTCTACCTTTTTATGTACTTCTCTTGCTTCTTTGTGTATCTCTGTTGGTTCTGTCTGCACTGCTTTTGCTTCTTTCTGCACCGCACTTGCCTCATTCTGCACTTCTCTTGCTTCTTTCTGCACCCCTCCTGCCTCTTTCTGTAACTCTCTTGCCTCTTTGTGCACCTCTCCTACCTCTTTCTGCACTCCTCTTGCCTCTTTCAGCACCTCTGTTGCTTCTTTCTGCACTTCTCTGCCTTCTTTCTGAATCCCTCTTCTGTCTTTCTGCACCTCACTTGCTTCTTTCTGCACTTCTTTTGCTTCTTTCTGTACCCCTCTTGCCTCTTTCGGCACCCCTCTTCTTTCTTTCTGCACCCCTGTTCCCTCTTTCTGCACCTCTTCTGCCTGTTTTTGCACCTCTGCTGCCTCTTTCTGAACTTCTCTTGTCTCTTTCTGTACCTCTGTTGGTTCTTTCTGCACTCCTCTTCCTTCTTTCTGCACTTTTCATGCCTCTTTCAGCACCTCTGTTGCTTCTTTCTGCACTTCTCTTACCTCTTTCTGCACCCCTCTTCCCTCTTTCTGCACGTCTCTCATTTCTTTCTGTATCCCTCTTGCCTCCTTCTCCACCCCACTCCCCCCTTACTACATCTCTGTTGCTTCTTTATGCACTTCTCTTACTTGTTTCTGCACCTCTCTTGCATCTTTCTGCACCTCTGTTGCGTCTTTCTGTACCTCTGTTGGTTCTTTCTGCACTTCTCTTGCTCTTTCTTTACCCTTTGCACCTCTTTCAGCACATCTCTTGCTTCTTTCTGCACTTCTCTTCCTTCTTTCTGCACCCCTCCTGCCTCTTTCTGTACCTCTCTTGCCTCTTTGTGCACCTCTTCTACCTTTTTCTGTACCACTCTTGCTTCTGTTTGCACCTCTGTTGGTTCTTTCTGCACTACTCTTGCTTCTTTATGTACCTCACTTGCTTCTTTCTCCACCTCTGTTGCTTCTTTCAGTAATTCTCTTGCCTCTTTCTGCATTTCTCTTGCTTGTTTCTGCACCTCTCTTGACTCTTTCTGCACCCCTGTTCTCTCTTTCTGTACCTTTCCTGCCTGTTTCTGCACCTGTTTTGCCTCTTTCTGTACCTCTGTTGCCTTCTTCTGCACTTCTCTTGCTCTTTCTGCACCCTTCACGCCTCTTTCAGCATCTCTATTGCTTTTTTCTGCACTTCTCTTTCCTCTTTCTGCACCCCTCCTGCCTCTTTCTGTACCTCTCTTGCCTCTTTGTGCACCTCTCCTACTTTTTCTGCACCCCTGTTGCCTCTTTTTGCACATCTGTTGGTTCTTTCTGCACTGCTCTTGCTTCTTTCTTCACCCCTCCTGTCTATTTCTGTACCTCTCTTGCCTCTTTGTGCACCTCTCCTACCTCTTTCTGCACACCTCTTTCCTCTTTTTGCACTTCTGTTGGTTCTTTCAGCAATTCTCTTGCCTCTTTCTGCACCTCACTTGCTTCTTTCTGCACTACTCCTGCCTCTTTCTGCACTTCTCTTGCATCTTTCTACACCTCTCTTGACTCTTTCTGCTCCTCTCTTGCCTCTTTGTGCATTTCTCTTGCCTGTTTCTGCACCTCCCTTGCCTCTTTCTCTACCTCTCTTGCCTCATTTTGCACCTCTCTTGCCTCTTTCTGCACTTCTCTTGCTTTTTTCTGCACCTCTATTGCTTCTTTCTGCACCCTTCTACCCTTTTTTGCATCCCTCTTGCCTATATCTGCTGTTCTCTTGCCAATTTCTGCACTTCTCTTGCCTCTTTCTGCACCTCACTTGCCTCTTTCTGCACTTCTCTTGTTTCTTTTCACACCTCTGTTGCTTCTTTCAGCTATTCTCTTGTCTCTTTCTGCACTTCTTTTGCTTGTTTCTGCACGTCTCTTGCGTCTTTATGCACCTCTGTTGCCTCTTTCTACACCTCACTTGCTTCTCTCTGCACCCCTCTTGCCTCTTTCTGCACCCCTTTTTTCTCTTTCTCCACCTCTCTTGCCTCTTTCTGCACCCCTGGTCCCTCTTTCTTCACCTTTCCTGCCTGTTTCTGCACCTCTTTTACCTCTTTCTGTACCTCTGTTGGTTCTTTCTGAACTTCTCTTGCTCTATCTGCACCCTTTGCGCCTCTTTCAGCACTTCTGTTGCTTCTTTATGCACTTCTCTTCCTTCTTTCTGCACCCCTCCAGCCTCTTTCTGTACCTCTCTTGCCTCTTTGTGCACCTCTTCTACCTTTTTCTGTACCATTCTTGCTACTTTTTGCACCTCTGTTGGTTCTCTCTGCACTGCTTTTGCTTCTTTCTGCACCTCACTTGCCTCTTTCTGCACTTCTCTTGCTTCTTTCTACACCTCTGTTGCTTCTTTCAGCGATTCTTTTGTCTCTTTCTGCATTTCTGCACTTCTCTTCCTTCTTTCTGCACCCCTCCTGCCTCATTCTGCACCCCTCTTGCCTCTTTTTGCACCTTCTTTTCTCTTTCTGCACCTCACTTGCCTCTTTCTGTACCCCTCTTTCCTCTTTCTGCACCTCTCTTTTCTCTTTCTACACCTCTCTTGCCTCTTTCTGCACCTTTCCTGCCTGTTTGTGCACCTCTTTTGCCTCTTTCTGTTGTTTCTTTCTACAATTCTCTTGCCCATTCTGCACCCTTCGCACTGCTTTCAGCACCTCTGTTGCTTCTTTCTGCACTTCTCTTCCTTCTTTCTGCACATCTCCTGCCTCTTTCTGTACCTCTCTTGCCTCTTTGTGCACCTCTTCTACGTTTTTCTGTACTTCTCTTGCTTCGTTTTGCACCTCTGTTGGTTATTTCTGCACTGCTCTTGCTTCTTTCTGTACTTCACTTGACTCTTTCTGCACTTCTCTTGCTTCTTTCTACACCTCTGTTGCTTCTTTCAGAACTTCTTTTGCCTCTTTCTGCACTTCTCTTCCTTTTTTCTGCACCCCTCCTGCCTCTTTCTGAACAACTCTTGCCTCTTTGTGCACCTCTCCTACCTTTTTCTGCACCCTTGTTGCCTCTTTTTGCATGTCTGTTTGTTCTTTCTGCACTGCTCTTTCTTCTTTCTGCACCTCACTTGCCTCTTTCTGTACTTCTATTGCTTCTTTGTACGCCTCTGTTGCTTCTTTCAGCAATTCTCTTGCCTCTTTCTGCACTTCTCTTCCTTCTTTCTGCACCCCTACTGCCTCTTTCTGTACCTCTCTTGCCTCTTTGTGCACCTCTCCTACCTCTGTCTGCACCCCTCTTGCCTCTTTTTGCACCTCTGTTGGTTCTTTCTGCACTGCTCTTGCTTCTTTATGCACCTCACTTGCCTCTTTCTGCACTTCTCTTGGTTCTTTCTACACCTCTGTTCCTTCTTTCAGCAATTCTCTTGCCTCTTTCTGCACTTCTCTTCCTTCTTTCTTCACCCCTCCTGCCTCTTTCTGTACCTCTGTTGCCTCTTTGTGAACCTCTCCTACCTCTTTCTTTACCCCTCTTGCCTCTTTTTGCACCTCTGTTGGTTCTTTCTGCACTGCTCTTGCTACTTTCTGCACCTCACTTGCCTCTTTCTGCACTTCTCTTGGTTCCTTCTACACCTCTGTTGCTTCTTTCAGCAATTCTCCTGCCTCTTTCTGCACCTCACTTGCTTCTTTCTGCACACCTCATGCCTCTTTCTGCACTTCTCTTGCTTCTTTCTACACCGATCTTGCCTCTTTCTGCTCCTCTCTTGCCTCTTTGTGCATTTCTCTTGCCTGTTTCTCCACTTCCCTTGCCTTTTTCTGAACCTCTCTTGCCTCTTTCTGCACCTCTCTTGCCTCTTTCTGCACTTCTCTTGCTTCTTTCTGTACCCCTCTTGCCTCTTTCGGCACCCCTCTTCTTTCTTTCTGCACCCCTGTTCCCTCTTTCTGCACCTCTTCTGCCTGTTTTTGCACCTCTGCTGCCTCTTTCTGAACTTCTCTTGTCTCTTTCTGTACCTCTGTTGGTTCTTTCTGCACTCCTCTTCCTTCTTTCTGCACTTTTCATGCCTCTTTCAGCACCTCTGTTGCTTCTTTCTGCACTTCTCTTACCTCTTTCTGCACCCCTCTTCCCTCTTTCTGCATGTCTCTCATTTCTTTCTGTATCCCTCTTGCCTCCTTCTCCACCCTACTCCCCCTTACTACATCTCTGTTGCTTCTTTATGCACTTCTCTTACTTGTTTCTGCACCTCTCTTGTATCTTTCTGCACCTCTGTTGCGTCTTTCTGTACCTCTGTTGGTTCTTCCTGCACTTCTCTTGCTCTTTCTTTACCCTTTGCACCTCTTTCAGCACATCTCTTGCTTCTTTCTGCACTTCTCTTCCTTCTTTCTGCACCCCTCCTGCCTCTTTCTGTACCTCTCTTGCCTCTTTGTGCACCTCTTCTACCTTTTTCTGTACCACTCTTGCTTCTGTTTGCACCTCTGTTGGTTCTTTCGGCACTACTCTTGCTTCTTTATGTACCTCACTTGCTTCTTTCTCTACCTCTGTTGCTTCTTTCAGTAATTCTCTTGCCTCTTTCTGCATTTCTCTTGCTTGTTTCTGCACCTCTCTTTCGTTTTCTGCACTCACTTGCTTCTTTCTGCACCCCACTTGCCTCTTTCTGCACCCATCTCCCCTCTTTCTGCACCTTTCTTGACTCTTTCTGCACCCCTGTTCCCTCTTTCTGTACCTTTCCTGCCTGTTTCTGCACCTCTCTTGCCTCTTTCTGTACCTCTGTTGCCTTCTTCTGCACTTCTATTGCTCTTTCTGCACCCTTCACGCCTCTTTCAGCATCTCTATTGCTTTTTTCTGCACTTCTCTTTCCTCTTTCTGCACCCCTCCTGCCTCTTTCTGTACCTCTCTTGCCTCTTTGTGCACCTCTCCTACTTTTTCTGCACCCCTGTTGCCTCTTTTTGCACATCTGTTGTTTCTTTCTGCACTGCTCTTGCTTCTTTCTTCACCCTCCTGCCTCTTTCTGTACCTCTCTTGCCTCTTTGTGCATCTCTCCTACCTCTTTCTGCACCCCTCTATCCTCTTTTTGCACTTCTGTTGGTTCTTTCAGCAATTCTCTTGCCTCTTTCTGCACCTCACTTGCTTCTTTCTGCACTCCTCCTGCCTCTTTCTGCACTTCTCTTGCTTCTTTCTACACCTCTCTTGCCTCTTTCTGCTCCTCTCTTGCCTCTTTGTGCATTTCTCTTGCCTGTTTCTGCACTTCCCTTGCCTCTTTCTGAAACTATCTTGCCTCTTTCTGCACTTCTCTTGCTTCATTCTGCACCTCTCTTGCTTCTTTCTCTACCCTTCTACCCTTTTTTCATCCCTCTTGCCTGTTTCTGCTGTTCTCTTGCTATTTTCTGCACCTCTCTTACTTCTTTCTGCACCTCACTTGCCTCTTTCTGCACCTCACTTGCCTCTTTCTGCGCTACTCTTGCGTCCTTCCACACCTCTGTTGCTTCTTTCAGCAATTCTCCTGCCTCTTCCTGCACATCTTTTGCTTGTTTCTGCACCTCTCTTGCGTCTGTATGCACCCCTGGTGCCTCTTTCTACACTTCACTTGCTTCTTTCTGGACCCCTCTTTCCTCTTTCTGCACCCCTCTTTTCTCATTCTGCACCTCTCTTGCCTCTTTCTGCACCCCTTTTCCCTCTTTCTGCACCTTTTCTGCCTCTTTCTGCACCTCTTTTGCCTATTTCTGTACCTCTGTTGGTTCTTTCTGCATTTCTCTTGCTCTTTCTGCACCCATCATGCCTCTTTCAGCACCTTTGTTGCTTCTTTCTGCACTTCTCTTCCTTCTTTCTGCACATCTCCTGCCTCTTTCTGTACCTCTCTTGCCACTTTGTGCACCTCTTGTACCTTTTTCTGTACATCTCTTGCTTCTTTTTGCACCTCTGTTGGATCTTTCTGCACTGCTCTTGCTTCTTTCTGCACCTCACTTGCCTCTTTCTGCACTTCTCTTGCTTCTTTCTACACCTCTGTTGCTTCTTTCAGAATTTCTCTTGCCTCTTTCTGCACTGCTCTTCCTTCTTTCTGCACCCCTCCTGCCTCTCTCTGTACCTCTAATGCCTCTTTGTGCACCTCTCCTACCTCTTTCTGCCCCCTCTTGCCTCTTTTTTCACCTATGTTGTTTCTGTCTGCACTGCTCTTTCTAATTTCTGCACCTCACTTGCCTCTTTCTGCAATTCTCTTGGTTCTTTCTACACTTCTGTTGCTTCTTTCAGCAATTCTCCTGCCTCTTTCTGCACCTCACTTGCTTCTTTCTGCACCCCTCCTGCCTCTTTCTGCACTTCTCTTGCTTTTTTCTACACCACCCTTGCCTCTTTCTGCTCCTCTCTTGCCTCTTTGTGCATTTCTCTTGCCTGTTTCTGTACTTCCCTTGCCTCTTCCTGAACCTCTCTTGCCTCTTTCTGCAGCTCTTTTTCATCTTTCTGCACTTCTCTTGCTTCTTTCTGCACCTCTCTTGCATCTTTGTGCACCCATCTACCCTTTTTGCATCCCTCTTGCCTCTTTCTGCTGTTCTCTTGCCATTTTCTGCACCTCTCTTGCCTCTTTCTGCACCTCACTTGCCTCTTTCTGTATCTCACTTGCCTCTTTCTGCACTTCTCTTGCGTCTTTCCACACCTCTGTTGCTTCTTTCAGCAATTCTCTTGCCTCTTTCTGCATATCTTTTGCTTGTTTCTGCACCTCTCTTGCGTCTTTATGCACCTCTGTTGCCTCTTTCTACACCTCACTTGCTTCTCTCTGCACCCCTCTTGCCTCTTTCTGCACCCCTTTTTTCTATTTCTCCACCTCTCTTGCCTCTTTCTGCACCCCTGGTCCCTCTTTCTTCACCTTTCCTGCCTGTTTCTGCACCTCTTTTACCTCTTTCTGTACCTCTGTTGGTTCTTTCTGAACTTCTCTTGCTGTATCTGCACCCTTTGCGCCTCTTTCAGCACTTCTGTTGCTTCTTTATGCACTTCTCTTCCTTCTTTCTGCACCCCTCCAGCCTCTTTCTGTACCTCTCTTGCCTCTTTGTGCACCTCTTCTACCTTTTTCTGTACCGTTCTTGCTACTTTTTGCACCTCTGTTGGTTCTGTCTGCACTGCTTTTGCTTCTTTCTGCACCGCACTTGCCTCGTTCTGCACTTCTCTTGCTTCTTTCTGCACCCCTCCTGCCTCTTTCTGTAACTCTCTTGCCTCTTTGTGCACCTCTCCTACCTCTTTCTGCACTCCTCTTGCCTCTTTCAGCACCTCTGTTGCTTCTTTCTGCACTTCTCTGCCTTCTTTCTGAATCCCTCTTCTGTCTTTCTGCACCTCACTTGCTTCTTTCTGCACCCCTCTCCCCTCTTTCTGTACCTCTCTCGCCTCTTTCTGCACCTCTTCTACCTTTTGCTGTACTTCTCTTGCTTCTTTATGCACCTCTGTTGGTTCTTTCTGCACTGCTCTTGCTTCTTTCTGCACCTCACTTGCCTCTTTCTGCACTTCTCTTGCTTCTTTCTACACCTCTGTTGCTTCTTTCAGAACTTCTTTTGCCTCTTTCTGCACTTCTCTTCCTTCTTTCTGCACCCCTCCTGCCTCTTTCTGTAACTCTCTTGCCTCTTTGTGCACCTCTCCTATCTTTTTCTGCACCCTTGTTGCCTCTTTTTGCATGTCTGTTTGTTTTTTCTGCACTGCTCTTGCTTCTTTCCGCACCTCACTTGCCTCTTTCTGCACTTCTCTTGCTTCTTTCTGCACCCCTCTCCCCTCTTTCTGTACCTCTCTTGCCTCTTTCTGCACCTCTTCTACCTTTTGCTGTACTTCTCTTGCTTCTTAATGCAACGCTGTTGGTTCTTTCTGCACTGCTCTTGCTTCTTTCTGCACCTCACTTGCCTCTTTCTGCACTTCTCTTGCTTCTTTCTACACCTCTGTTGTTTCTTTCAGAGCTTCTTTTGCCTCTTTCTGCACTTCTCTTCCTTCTTTCTGCACCCCTCCTGCCTCTTTCTGTAACTCTCTTGCCTCTTTGTGCACCTCTCCTACCTTTTTCTGCACCCTTGTTGCCTCCTTTTGCATGTCTGTTGGTTCTTTCTGCACTGCTCTTGCTTCTTTCTGTACCTCACTTGCCTCTTTCTGTACTTCTATTGCTTCTTTGTACGCCTCTGTTGCTTCTTTCAGCAATTCTCTTGCCTCTTTCTGCATTTCTCTTCCTTCTTTCTGTACCCCTCCTGCCTCTTTCTGTACCTCTCTTGCCTCTTTGTGCACCTCTCCTACCTCTTTCTGCACTCCTCTTGCCTCTTTCAGCACCTCTGTTGCTTCTTTCTGCTCTTCTCTGCCTTCTTTCTGAACCCCTCTTCTGTCTTTCTGCACCTCATTTGCTTCTTTCTGCACCCCTCTTGCCTCTTTCTGCAGCCCTATCCCCTCTTTCTGTACCTCTCTTGCCTCTTTGTGCATCTCTTCTACCTTTTTCTGTACTTCTCTTGCTTCTTTATGTACCTCTGTTGGTTCTTTCTGCACTGCTCTTGCTTCTTTCTGCACCTCACTTGCCTCTTTCTGTACTTCTATTGCTTCTTTGTATGCCTCTGTTGCTTCTTTCAGCAATTCTCTTGCCTCTTTATGTACTTTTCTTCCTTCTTTCTGTACCCCTCCTGCCTCTTTCTGTACCTCTCTTGCCTCTTTGTGCACCTCTCCTACCTCTTTCTGCACCCTTGTTGCCTCTTTTTGCATGTCTGTTGGTTCATTCTGCACTGTTCTTGCTTCTTTCTGCACCTCTCTTGCCTCTTTCTGCACTTCTCTTGGTTCTTTCTACACCTCTGCTGCTTCTTTCAGCAATTCTCCTGCCTCTTTCTGCACCTCACTTGCTTCTTTCTGCATCCCTCCTGCCTCTTTCTGTACTTCTCTTGCTTATTTCTATACCTTTCTTGCCTCTTTCTGCTCCTCTATTGCCTCTTTGTGCATTTCTCTTGCCTGTTTCTGCGCTTCCCTTGCCTCTTTCTGCAATTCTCTTGCTTCTTTCTGCACCTCTCTTGCTTCTTTCTGCACCCTTTTACCCTTTTTGCATCCCTCTTGCCTCTTTCTGCTGTTCTCTTGCCATTTTCTGCACCTCTCTTGCCTCTTTCTGCACATCTTTTGCTTGTTTCTGCACCTCTCTTGCGTCTTTATGCACCTCTGTTGCCTCTTTCTACACCTCACTTGCTTCTTTCTGCACCCTCTTTTCTCTTTCTGCACCTCTATAGGTTCTTTCTGCTCTTCTCTTGCTATTTCTGCACCTTTCACGCCTCTTTCAGCACCTCTGTTGCTTCTTTCTGCACTTCTCTTCCTTCTTTCTGCACCCCCCTGCCTCTTTCTATACCTCTCTTGCATCTTTGTGCACCTCTTCTACCGTTTTTCTGTACTTCTCTTGCTTCTTTCTGCACCCCTTCTGCCTCTTTCTGTACCTCTCTTGATTCCTTGTGCACATCTCCTACCTCTTACTGCACTCCTCTTGCCTATTTCAGCACCTCTGTTGCTTCTTTCTGCACGTCTCTGCCTACTTTATGAACCCCTCTTCGGTCTTTCTGCAGCTCACTTGCTTCTTTCTGCACCCCTCTTGCCTCTTTCTGCACCCCTCTCCCCTATTTCTGTACCTCTCTTGCCTCTTTGTGCACCTCTTCTACCTTTTTCTGTACTTCTTTAGCTTCTTTGTGCACGTATGTTGGTTCTTTCTGCAATGCTCTTGCTTCTTTCTGCACCTCACTTTCCTCTTTCTGCACTTCTCTTCCTTCTTTCTAAACCTCTGTTGCTTCTAGCAGCAATTCTTTTGCCTCTTTCTGCACTTCTCTTCCTTCTTTCTGCATCCCTCCTGCCTCTTTCTGTACCTCTCTTGCCTCTTTATGCACCCTTCTACCCTTTTTGCATCCCTCTTGCCTCTTTCTGCTGTTCTCTTGCCATTTTCAGCACCTCTCTTGCCTCTTTCTGCACATCTTTTGCTTGTTTCTGCACCTCTCTTGCGTCTTTATGCACCTCTGTTGCCTCTTTCTACACCTCACTTGCTTCTTTCTGCACCCTCTTTTCTCTTTCTGCACCTCTATAGGTTATTTCTGCTCTTCTCTTGCTATTTCTGCACCTTTCACGCCTCTTTCAGCACCTCTGTTGCTTCTTTCTGCACTTCTCTTCCTTCTTTCTGCACCCCCTGCCTCTTTCTGTACCTCTCTTGCATCTTTGTGCACCTCTTCTACCGTTTTTCTGTACTTCTCTTGCTTCTTTGTGTACCTCTGTTGGTTCTTTCTGCACTTCTCTTGCTTCTTTCTGCACCCCTTCTGCCTCTTTCTGTACATCTCTTGCTTCCTTGTGCACATCTCCTACCTCTTACTGCACTCCTCTTGCCTCTTTCAGCACCTCTGTTGCTTCTTTCTGCACGTCTCTGCCTTCTTTCTGAACCCCTCTTCTGTCTTTCTGCACCTCATTTGCTTCTTTCTGCACCCCTCTTGCCTCTTTCTGCAGCCCTCTCCCTCTTTCTGTACCTCTCTTGCCTCTTTGTGCATCTCTTCTACCTTTTTCTGTACTTCTCTTGCTTCTTTATGTACCTCTGTTGGTTCTTTCTGCACTGCTCTTGCTTCTTTCTGCACCTCACTTGCCTCTTTCTGTACTTCTATTGCTTCTTTGTATGCCTCTGTTGCTTCTTTCAGCAATTCTCTTGCCTCTTTATGTACTTCTCTTCCTTCTTTCTGTACCCCTCCTGCCTCTTTCTGTACCTCTCTTGCCTCTTTGTGCACCTCTCCTACCTCTTTCTACACCCTTGTTGCCTCTTTTTGCATGACTGTTGGTTCATTCTGCACTGCTCTTGCTTCTTTCTGCACCTCTCTTGCCTCTTTCTGCACTTCTCTTGGTTCTTTCTACACCTCTGCTGCTTCTTTCAGCAATTCTCCTGCCTCTTTCTGCACCTCACTTGCTTCTTTCTGCATCCCTCCTGCCTCTTTCTGTACTTCTCTTGCTTCTTTCTACACCTTTCTTGCCTCTTTCTGCTCCTCTATTGCCTCTTTGTGCATTTCTCTTGCCTGTTTCTGCGCTTCCCTTGCCTCTTTCTGCAATTCTCTTGCTTCTTTCTGCACCTCTCTTGCTTCTTTCTGCACCCTTCTACCCTTTTTGCATCCCTCTTGCCTCTTTATGCTGTTCTCTTGCCATTTTCTGCACCTCTCTTGCCTCTTTCTGCACATCTTTTGCTTGTTTCTGCACCTCTCTTGCGTCTTTATGCACCTCTGTTGCCTCTTTCTACACCTCACTTGCTTCTTTCTGTACCCTCTTTTCTCTTTCTGCACCTCTATAGGTTCTTTCTGCTCTTCTCTTGCTATTTCTGCACCTTTCACGCCTCTTTCAGCACCTCTGTTGCTTCTTTCTGCACTTCTCTTCCTTCTTTCTGCATCCCCCTGCCTCTTTCTGTACCTCTCTTGCATCTTTGTGCACCTCTTCTACCGTTTTTCTGTACTTCTCTTGCTTCTTTGTGTACCTCTGTTGGTTCTTTCTGCACTTCTCTTGCTTCTTTCTGCACCCCTTCTGCCTCTTTCTGTACCTCTGTTGCTTCTTTCTGCACGTCTCTGCCTTCTTTATGAACCCCTCTTCGGTCTTTCTGCAGCTCACTTGCTTCTTTCTGCACCCCTCTTGCCTCTTTCTGCACCCCTCTCCCCTATTTCTGTACCTCTCTTGCCTATTTGTGCACCTCTTCTACTTTTTTCTGTACTTCTCTTGCTTCTTTATGCACCTCTGTTTGTTCTTTCTGCTCTGCTCTTGCTTCTTTCTGCACCTCACTTGCCTCTTTCTGCACTTCTCTTGCTTCTTTCTACACCTCTGTTGCTTCTTTCAGAACTTCTTTTGCCTCTTACTGCACTACTCTTCCTTCTTTCTGCACCCCTCCTGCCTCTTTCTGTAACTTTCTTGCCTCTTTGTGCACCTCTCCTACCTTTTTCTGCACCCTTGTTGCCTCCTTTTGCATGTCTGTTGGTTCTTTCTGCACTGCTCTTGCTTCTTTCTGTACCTCACTTGCCTCTTTCTGTACTTCTATTGCTTCTTTGTACGCCTCTGTTGCTTCTTTCAGCAATTCTCTTGCCTCTTTCTGCATTTCTCTTCCTTCTTTCTGTACCCCTCCTGCCTCTTTCTGTACCTCTCTTGCCTCTTTGTGCACCTCCCCTACCTTTTCTGCACCCTTGTTGCCTCTTTTGCATGTCTGTTGGTTCTTTCTGCACTGCTCTTGCTTCTTTCTGCACCTCACTTGCCTCTTTCTGTACTTCTATTGCTTCTTTGTATGCCTCTGTTGCTTCTTTCAGCAATTCTCTTGCCTCTTTCTGCACTTCTCTTCCTTCTTTCTGTACCTCTCCTGCCTCTTTCTGTACCTCTATTGCCTCTTTGTGCACCTCTCCTACCTATTTCTGTACCCTTGTTGCCTCTTTTTGCATGTCTGTTGGTTATTTCTGCAATGCTCTTGCTTCTTTCTGCATCTCACTTGCCTCTTTCTGCACTTCTCTTGGTTCTTTCTACACCTCTGTTGCTTCTTTCAGCAATTCTCCTGCCTCTTTCTGCACTTCTCTTGCTTCTTTCTACACCTCTCTTGCCTCTTTCTGCTCCTCTATTGCCTCTTTGTGCATTTCTCTTGCTTGTTTCTGCACTTCCCTTGCCTCTTTCTGAACCTCTCTTGCCTCTTTCTGTACCTCTCTTGCCTCTTTCTGCTCTTTTCTTGCTTCTTTCTGGACCTCTCTTGCTTGCTTCTTTCTGCACCCTTCTTACCCTTTTTGCATCCCTCTTGCCTCTTTCTGCAGTTCTCTTGCCATTTTCTGCACCTCTCCTACCTCTTTCTGCACCCTTGTTGCCTCTTTTTGCATGTCTGTTGGTTCTTTCTGCACTGCTCTTGCTTCTTTCTGCACCTCACTTGCCTCTTTCTGCACTTCTCTTGGTTCTTTCTACACCTCTGTTGCTTCTTTCAGCAATTCTCCTGCCTCTTTATGCAACTCACTTGCTTCTTTCTGCATCCCTCCTGCCTCTTTCTGCACTTCACTTGCTTCTTTCTACACCTCTCTTGCCTCTTTCTGCTCTTCTATTACCTCTTTGTTCATTTCTCTTGCTTGTTTCTGCACTTCCCTTGCCTCTTTCTGAACCTCTCTTACCTCTTTCTGTACCTCTCTTGCCTCTTTCTGCACTTTTCTTGCTTCTTTCTGCACTTCTCTTCCTTCTTTCTGCACCCTCCTACCTCTTTCTGTACCTCTCTTGCCTCTTTCTGCACATCTCCTACCTCTTTCTGCACCACTCTTGCCTCTTTCAGCACCTCTGATGCTTCTTTCTGCACTTCTCTGCCTTCTTTCTGAACCCCTCTTCCGTCTTTCTGCACCGCACTTGCTTCTTTCTGCACCCCTCTTGCCTCTTTCTGCACCCCTCTTTCTGTACTTCTCTTGCCTCTTTGTGCACCTCTTCTACCTCTTTCTGTACTTCTCTTGCTTCTTTATGCACCTCTGTTGGTTCTTTCTGCACTGCTCTTGCTTCTTTCTGCACCTCACTTGCCTCTTTCTGCACTTCTCTTGCTTCTTTCTACACCTCTGTTGCTTCTTTCAGAAATTCTTTTGCCTCTTTCTGCACTTCTCTTCCTTCTTTCTGTACCCCTCTTGCCTCTTTCTGTACCTCTCTTGCCTCTTTGTGCACCTCTCCTAACTTTTTCTGCACCCTTGTTGCCTCTTTTTGCATGTCTGTTGGTTCTTTCTGCATTGCTCTTGCTTCTTTCTGTACCTCACTTGCCTCTTTCTGTACTTCTATTGCTTCTTTGTATGCCTCTGTTGCTTCTTTCAGCAATTCTCTTGCCTCTTTCTGCACTTCTCTTCTTTCTTTCTGTACACCTCCTGCCTCTTTCTGTACCTCTCTTGCCTCTTTGTGCACCTCTCCTACCTCTTTCTGCACCCTTGTTGCCTCTTTTTGCATGTCTGTTGGTTCTTTCTGCATTGCTCTTGCTTCTTTCTGCACCACACTTGC
Organism: Calotriton arnoldi; assembly: GCA_963921515.1. Taxonomy (NCBI): domain Eukaryota; kingdom Metazoa; phylum Chordata; class Amphibia; order Caudata; family Salamandridae; genus Calotriton; species Calotriton arnoldi. The sequence continues at coordinate 1,227,624 of CAWUFW010005932.1, forward strand.
CTCTTTCTGCACTTCTCTTGGTTCTTTCTACACCTCTGTTGCTTCTTTCAGCAATTCTCCTGCCTCTTTCTGCTCCTCACTTGCTTCTTTCTGCATCCCTCCTGCCTCTTTCTGCACTTCTCTTGCTTCTTTCTACACCTCTCTTGCCTCTTTCTGCTCCTCTATTGCCTCTTTCTGCACATCTTTTGCTTGTTTCTGTACCTCTCTTGCATCTTTATGCACCTCTGTTGCCTCTTTCTACACCTCACTTGCTTCTTTCTGCACCCCTCTTGCCTCTTTCTGCACCCTCTTTTCTCTTTCTGCACCTCTCTTGCCTCTTTCTGCACCCCTGTTCCCTCTTTCTGCACCTTTCCTGCCTGTTTCTGCACCTCTTTTGCCTCTTTCTGTACCTCTATAGGTTCTTTCTGCTCCTCTCTTGCTATTTCTGCACCCTTCGTGCCTCTTTCAGCAATTCTTTTGCCTCTTTCTGCACGTCTCTTCCTTCTTTATGCAGCCCTCCTGCCTCTTTCTGTACCTCTCTTGCCTCTTTGTGCACCTCTCCTACCTCTTTCTGCACTCCTCTTGCCTCTCTCAGCACCTCTGTTGCTTCTTTCTGCACTTCTCTGCCTTCTTTCTGAACCCCACTTCCGTCTTTCTGCACCTCACTTGCTACTTTCTGCACCTCTCTTGCCTCTTTCTGCACCCCTGTTCCCTCTTTCTGCACCTTTCCTGCCTGTTTCTGCACCTCTCTTGCCTCTTTCTTTACCTCTGTTGCTTTTTTCTGCACTTCTCTTGCTCTTTCTGCACCCTTTGCGTCTCTTTCTGCACCCGTCTTGCTTCTTTCTGCACCTCACTTGCCTCTTTCTGTACTTTTATTGCTTCTTTGTACACCTATGTTGCTTATTTCAGCAATTCTCTTGACTCTTTATGCACGTCTCTTCCTTCTTTCTGCACCCCTCCTGCCTCTTTCTGTACCTCTCTTGCCTCTTTGTGCACCTCTTCTACCTTTTTCTGTACCGTTCTTGCTACTTTTTGCACCTTTGTTGGTTCTCTCTGCACTGCTTTTGCTTCTTTCTGTACCTCACTTGCCTCTTTCTGCACTTCTCTTGCTTCTTTCTACACCTCTGTTGCTTCTTTCAGAAGTTCTTTTGCCTCTTTCTGCACTTCTCTTCCTTCTTTCTGCACCTCTCCTGCCTCTTTCTGTACCTCTCTTGCCTCTTGTTGCATCTTTTTGCATGTCTGTTTGTTCTTTCTGTACTGCTTGTAGGAGAGTAGGATCTGCTTCACATGGGTACCCCCACTTTTTGCTGATGCTTCACTGTTTTTCGACTTTAGTCTGGCTGGGGCCCTGCTAATCAGAACCCCAGCCTAGCTGCTTCCTCTCTAAAAGGTTTCCATGTGCCTTAGGCACATCTCTGATTGGAATCTGGAGTGCCCTTGTAAGTCCCTAGTATATGGTATACTATGTACCCAGGGCATAGGTACCTCAGAGGCCTGCCAGGGGCTGAAGCATGTATTGTGCCACCCCTGGAAGGCCAGCCAAAAGGACACCACAGGTCTGCTACTGCAGCCTGGGTAAGATGGTGCATGCACCCCTTACTGTGATATAGGTTACCTATCTCACTACATACATTAACACATATAAACCTATAAGTCACTCCTATGGCAGGCCTTGTCAATCCTGAAGGCAGAGTGCTTGGTTCCTATGTGAGAGGGTGCCCCTGCATGAGCAGAGCCCCTCTGCCGCGTTCGGAGACCCTTCTCTGATGCTGTTTGTAGTGCAGCCTGACCATATACTCTTAAGCGCATTATAACCTTGCATTAAATGCTAACTTTGGGATGGCTGCACGGAAACATGTCGTGTTTGGTGTCAAACATCTTGGAATACTACCCCCCGCCAGTTCTGGCAGCGGGGGTAGCATTCCACCCTTCTAGAGGGAGAGACATGTACACACCGGCCTGCCCGGTAACTTCTTTCCAAGCCCTGGCATCACAAAATGGATGCCGCTGCCACAGACACGGGTCTGGCCTCCTGCTGCTGACTGAAACTCCAGCAGGGGAGGCCTGGACAATAGGTTTACTGTCCCAGGGAGGTGTAACCACCTCCCCAGACAGGATAATGTGTATTGGGGCTGGGCGGGAGCACTCTCTGGTGCTTTGAAGTCCTGCACTGGGGGCACACTTGGTGTCCCTGTGCATACCCCAGTTCAAACTGGTTCAGGGGCTTCCAGCCCCTGCTATGGCGCGAAACTGAACAAAGGGAATGGGTGGAACCACCCCTCTTCCCTGACCCTCCCATAGGTGGGTCCCCAGAGTATGTCCAAGCCCCTAACTTAGTATAAGTATGGGACCCCAGTCCTTAGGACTTTAGATTTACCTGAACGAAACTCTGATACAGAATCCTGGACCTTCGACACTCTACTTTACGATTAGAGGACTGAAGAATCTCCCTTGGGGTCAAGGAGTGACTCCCCTGCTTGGCAGGCACCAAAGAAGCAATTGTCCTGTCTGCATTGCTGAAGCTCCTGCCGGATGCCAAAGTCTTTGCATCACCAGAGGTGGATTTCCAGACTTCACTGAGGCTGCCCTGAGCCCCAGCAAAGCTGAGGCCCGTAGCTGTCGTGGGTAACGTGGAACCGTGACCCCTGGACACCGAGCACATTTGCAAGTGCATCCTCTTCTGGGCGTCACACAAAGTTGTGCTTTGGGCTCCGAGTAGCCCTCGCCTCCAGCACCGACTGCACCGAAGATCACTGGCCTCCACTCCACGAGTGTCCCGTGAGTCAGCTCCAAGGGCATCCACTTGAGGCTCCTTTGCAGTCACTAGTCCGTTGGCTAGTGGGCCCTCCCGAAGGCAACTCTAATACTAATTGGGCTTCCCTGGTTGCTCCAGGCTTGCCCTGACTTATCCTTGCTGGATGAGTCCCCCAGACCTTGCTGGTCTGCATCAACATCCTTCTTCTATTTCCACAAGACTTGCCGTTGCCAAGGCTTGTTGGGTCCAATCCGGTTGCCGACACCTCAGCAAGCGCCGGACATCATGGGACAGCTCGAATCCAGCTCCTGGTTGTCGTCAACACCTCCTGGACCTCGTGGCTGAAGAGTCAAGACGACCGTCAACCTACCTGAAGCACCCGACATCGGTGGGCATCTGCTCATCGCCTTCCTGGTCACTGGCTAGTGACCCAGACTCTGTCCCCTCTGCTTTCAGGTTCTTCAGATCTCTGATCCACCTTTGGATCCACCCGAACACTTTCGACTTGGTCGCCAGCAGCACTTTGCAGCAGATCACCATTGTAAACGACGACGAAACCCGACCCCGAAAGACACCTATGCACCCGACTTCCCTGGGTGAGGTAACTCGAGTACTCCGGTGCTCCCATGGGTATAGACTCTAGAACGACCTAGTTCTAAAGGGGTTTGCTCCAAGTCCTCCTCTAAGTGTCCCTTTTCTTTAAAATCCCAACCGCGACTTTCCCCATAGAAGTCAACGGCGATTCGCGGCAGTGTTCTCACACTGCACGCGTCCCCCGTGGGTCCCCTGTGTCACTACCTTGGGTGGTTCCTTGTGGTCCAAGCACTTCTACAGGCTCTAGGCCTTGTGTCTAGCTCAGTCGTGGTTCTTATACCACTTTATTGGTATATGGTTTGGTACGCCCCTAGGGCTCAAACGTGTATTTGTGCTATTACTGTTGATAACTAACTTATAACTTATGTACTTCAAACTCTAGCCTCATAAAGAGACTAGAGGGATGTGTTTAGCAATAAATACATATATTTTGAATATATACCTGGTGTGGTCCTCTTTCATTTGGTCACTCAAGAGATTATAGACTGGTAAAACAAGCTGCTTTACATTCCTTTAAGACTTAGCCTGAAGGCTGCTCTCCATAGCTACCACTAGGATAGCTTTCAATAAAGGTTGTCTTTAACCTATCTCCAATAAGGGGTTGTTTGGACTGGTGCAAGGTGCCCACTATAATTAGTGGACAGCATATACCAGGCCAACTTCTCACATTGGTGTGCAGCGTGTGGGATTCCAGCTTGCTATTGTTTTACCAGATAATCTCAATTGAATTGATCAACTGAAAACCACTAAGGGTACCTTAGGTACATATAAATCAAGCTTAGGATACAGTAAGTTCTACTGAACTTAGAGTTGTGTGTTAAGGGATAGCACACCCTTTCTACAACTCAAGAGAGTTTAGTAGGCCACACTAGAGTAGGTAGTGCATACACCACATCTCACTAGTAATGTCTTCAAAGCCAGGACCCAGTGAGTCCTTGCCAGAAGCCAGTGGGCTTCTTCCCTCCAAGTATGATAATCTCCCATTCTTGAAATTGAGAGCATTGTGCAATACTAGGAAGCTGAAGGCAGGCAAAAGTGCCAGCACCCAACACCTCAGGGAGGTGTTACTGGCTGATGATCTCAGCAGGCCCCTAGGGTCTGAAGGGGTAGGCAGAGAGGGTGGGGCAGAAAATGAGGAAGGGGTCAGGGGTGAAGAAACCCAGGGCCCCCCCTCTGAAACTGCCCAGGAAGGTGAAAATGACCTTGACCTGGAAAACCCAATTCCTCCTGTGGAGGAGGAGGAGGATCAGAATGACCTCCCCTTTGTCCCCCCAGGAAGAATTGTGAGTGTGCCCAGAAGGCCTAGATCTCCTTCTCAGGAGTCTAACCACTCTGACACCTCAGTAGGGACCTCTGTCTCCTCTCATGGAAGGGAATCCTCTCATGAGAGGAGGAAGAGACTGATTCAGTATGAGCAAGCCCAGCTTGAACTCAGAAAACAGCAATTGGCTATAGACAGGGAGTCCCTAGATCTCTATAGAGAGAGAAAAAAGTTGGGACTAGAGTCCTATGGTGGCAGCAATTTCCCCAGAGATAGGCAAAGGTCTTATGACCATAGAAACCTGAGCAAGATTGTCCCTCCCTACCAGAGTGGGGATGACATCCACAAATGGATAACTGCACTGGAGAGGGCCTTTAAAGTACAGAGGGTCCCTCAGGAGCAGTGGGCAGCAATCTTGTGGCTCTCCTTTGCAGACAAAGGTAGAGACAAGCTCCTCACTGTAAGAGAAGAGGATGCTGACAATTACAAAGTCTTGAAGAGTGCTCTGATTGATGGGTTTGGCCTAACAACTGAACAATACAGGTTAAAGTTCAGAGATACCCAAAAGCACAGACTCAAGACTGGGTAGACTATGTGGATTGTTCTGCTAAGGCTCTGGAAGGTTGGTTGATGGGCAGTAAGGTGTGTGACTTCACGGGATTGTACAATCTTATCATGAGGGAGCAGATTCTTAATAACTGTCAAAATCAGCTGTTGCATCAGTACCTGGTGGACTCTGATCTGACCTCTCCCCAAGAATTGGGAAAGAAGGCAGACAAATGGGTCAGAACCAGGGTGAGGCAGAAGGTACAGAACCAAGGTGGTGACCCAAAGAAGCAAGATTCTAAGAACTCTGACAAGGGTGGGGAGAAGGGTAAAGACCAGAAGTCTTCACAAGGCCCCCAAAAATCTTCTTCAGGTGGGGATTCACAGTCTAACAAAGGGAAAGGCCAAAAGAAACCATGGTGCAAGGTCTGTAAGCAAAAGACCCACTGGACCAGTGATTGCACCAAGTCCAAAGACTCTATTCCAGCCCCCACCAATGCCCCTAAGGCACCTGTTCCCCCTAGTACAGTTACAGTTGGTGGTGGGAGTACACAAGCCAAGGGTTTAGTAGGGTTGAGCCTGGGTAAGGAGATGAGCTCTGACCTAGTCAGAGAACTCACTCAGGCTGTCCTAGTCTGTGATGGAGGCATGGATGTGACCTCCTCTGTGAGTCCCAGTAATCTGGGCAAGTACAGGCAACAGCCCTTAATCAATGTAAAAGAGGCTTTGGCATTTAGGGACACAGGGGCAAGTGTCACCATGGTGACACAAGACCTTGTGGATCCTGGGCAGATTATACTTGGTGAAATGTACCAAGTGACCAATGCTAGCAATGTCAGAACAGACCATACTCTGGCAGTTGTTAACTTCTCCTGGGGAGGGGTAACTGGCCTTAAGAAGGTTGTGGTGAGTGCAGACCTACCAGTGGAATGCTTGCTTGGCAATGATCTTGAAACTTCAGCTTGGGCAGAAGTGGAGCTCAGGACCCATGCAGAAATGCTGGGGATCCCTGCAGATGTGTTTGCTGTGACCAGGTCACAGAGCAAAATGTCTAACACTGAACAGGCCTTGGATTCTGAAATAATGGACCAAGTGCCATCCAAGAGGAGGAGTAGTAGGGTAAAGGCAGTGCCTTCCCCCTTGGCTCAGAAGGAAGATCAGTCTCTTGAGGGGGATGATCTCAGTCCTGAGGAAGGAACTGTCCCAGAGGAGCTTGAACCTGACCAGGTTGAGTTCTTGGGGACAGGGGGCCCTTCCAGGGCAGATCTGAGCCAGGGACAGCAGAGCTGCCCCTCTCTCGAACCCCTCAGACAGCAAGCTGCTGCTGAGGCTGCTGGGAAAGCTAGTGGTCCCCATACAGTGTATTGGGATGATGGACTCTTGTACTCAGAGTGTAGAGACCCCAAGCCTGGTGCCACCAGGAGGTTGGTTATACCTCTGAAGTTCAGGGGCTTCCTATTGACCCTACCCCATGACATTCCCTTAGCAGGTCACCTGGGCCAGAACAAGACTTGGGACAAAATTGTCCCTCACTTTCACTGGCCCCACATGTCTGAAGACACCAAGGAGTTTTGTCGCTCCTGTGTAACCTGCCAGGCCAGTGGCAAGGCAGGTGGCACTACAAAGGCCCCCCTGATACCACTACCTGTGGTGGGGGTTCCCTTTGAAAGGGTGGGGATTGACATTGTTGGTCCCATGGATCCCCAAACAGCATCTGGGCACAGGTTTATCCTGGTGGTAGTGGATCATGCCACCAGGTACCCAGAGGCTATTCCCCTTAGGACCACTACAGCACCTGTGGTGGCAAGAGCCCTCCTGGGAATTTTCTCAAGAGTGGGCTTCCCTAAGGAGGTGGTATCAGACAGGGGTGCTAACTTTATGTCTGGATACTTGAAAGCAATGTGGAAGGAGTGTGGAGTGACTTACAAGTTCACCACACCCTATCACTCACAATGCAATGGTTTAGTTGAGAGATTCAACAAAACCTTGAAGGGCATGATTAAAGGGCTCCCAGAGAAGCTTAGGCGAAGATAGGACATACTCTTGCCCTGCCTTTTACTTGCATACAGGGAGGTGCCTCAAAAGGGGGTTGGCTACAGCCCTTTTGAACTTTTGTTTGGTCACCCTGTCAGGGGTCCATTGTGCTTGGTGAAGGAAGGATGGGAGTTACCTCTCAAGCCCCCAAAGCAAGACATAGTGGACTATGTACTTGGTCTCCGCTCCAGGATGGCTGAGTACATGAAAAAGGCAACTAAAAACCTTGAGGCTAGCCAGGAACTTCAAAAAGCCTGGCATGACCAAAGGCTGTACTGACTGTTTACCAGCCAGGACAGAAGGTGTGGGTGTTGGAGCCAGTGGCCCCAGCAGCTCTCCAAGACAAATGGAGTGGACCCCATACCATTGTTGAACAGAAGGGTGAGGTTACCTACTTAGTAGACCTAGGAACACCCAGGAGTCCCCACAGGGTTCTCCATGTCAACAGATTGAAACCATATGTGGACAGGGCAGACATGGGCTTGCTCATGGCTACTGATGAGGGACAGGAGGAAGATTGTGACCCATTCCCTGACCTGCTCTCACAGAACCCTGATGATGGGTCAGTAGATGGTGTAGCCTTGGCAGGCAGCCTCACTGCTCAGCAGCAAACTGATTGTAGACAACTGCTCAATCAGTACAGACATATGTTCTCTCTGACTCCAAGTCAGACCACCTGGTGCACTCATGAAGTGGACACTGGGGACAGTCTGCCTATTAAAAATAAGATTTATAGGCAACCTGACCATGTCAGGGACTGTATCAGGACAGAAGTCCAGAAAATGTTGGATTTGGGAGTTATTGAACCCTCAGATAGCCCTTGGGCTAGTCCAGTGGTCCTAGTGCCAAAACCTCACACCAATGGTGGGAAAAGAGAGATGAGGTTTTGTGTGGACTACAGGGGTCTCAATGCAGTCACTAGGACTGATGCCCATCCAATACCGAGGGCAGATGAGCTAATAGACACTTTGGCCTCAGCCAAGTATCTAAGCACATTTGACCTGACAGCTGGCTACTGGCAGATCAGACTAGCTGATGATGCAAAGCCAAAGACAGCATTCTCAACCCCTAGTGGGCATTATCAATTTGTGGTAATGCCCTTTGGTCTGAAGAATGCACCTGCCACTTTTCAGAGGTTGGTGAATACAGTCCTTACAGGTCTGGAAGCCTATAGTGCAGCATACCTAGATGATATTGCTGTCTTTAGCTCCACCTGGGAGGATCACCTGGTCCACCTCAGAAATGTTTTGCAGGCCCTGCAGAAAGCAGGCCTGACTATCAAGGCCACAAAGTGCGGCAGAGTCAGGTTGTGTACCTGGGCCACCTTGTGGGTGGAGGCCATGTTCAACCACTGCAGAGCAAGATCCAGACCATCATGGACTGGACTGCTCCAACTACCCAGACTCAGGTGAGAGCCTTTTTAGGCCTGACTGGGTACTATAGGAGATTTGTCAAGGGGTATGGATCAATAGTGACACCCCTGAATGACTTAACTTCCAAGAAAATGCCCAAAAAGGTTCAGTGGACAGTTAGCTGTCAAAAGGCATTTGATGACCTAAAGCAGGCAATGTGCACTGCTCCCCTTCTACAGAGTCCTGATTACTCCAAGAAGTTCATTGTCCAAACAGATGCATCTGAATTGGGGGTAGGGGCTGTACTGTCACAATTGAATGATGAAGGTCAGGATCAGCCAGTAGCTTTTATTAGCAGAAGGCTGACCCCCAGAGAGAAACGTTGGTCAGCCATTGAGAGGGAGGCCTTTGCTGTGGTCTGGGCTCTGAAGAAGTTGAGGCCATACTTGTTTGGTACTCACTTCCTTGTTCAAACAGACCATAAGCCCCTCTTATGGCTAAAACAAATGAAGGGTGAAAACCCCAAACTGCTTAGGTGGTCCATTTCCCTACAGGGGATGGACTTCACAGTGGAACATAGACCTGGGAGTAACCATGCCAATGCAGATGGACTCTCTAGGTACTTCCACTTAGAACATGAAGACTTAACTGGACAAGGTTAGTTTAATGTCCCTACGTTTGGGGGGTTGTGTAGGAGAGTAGGATCTGCTTCACATGGGTACCCCCACTTTTTGCTGATGCTTCACTGTTTTTCGACTTTAGTCTGGCTGGGGCCCTGCTAATCAGAACCCCAGCCTAGCTGCTTCCTCTCTAAAAGGTTTCCATGTGCCTTAGGCACATCTCTGATTGGAATCTGGAGTGCCCTTGTAAGTCCCTAGTATATGGTATACTATGTACCCAGGGCATAGGTACCTCAGAGGCCTGCCAGGGGCTGAAGCATGTATTTTGCCACCCCTGGAAGGCCAGCCAAAAGGACACCACAGGTCTGCTACTGCAGCCTGGGTAAGGTGGTGCATGCACCCTTTACTGTGATATAGGTTATCTATCTCACTACATACATACACACATATAAACCTATAAGTCACTCCTATGGCAGGCCTTGTCAATCCTGAAGGCAGAGTGCTTGGTTCCTATGTGAGAGGGTGCCCCTGCATGAGCAGAGCCCCTCTGCCACGTTCAGAGACCCTTCTCTGATGCTGTTTGTAGTGCAGCCTGACCATATACTCTTAAGCGCATTATAACCTTGCGTTAAATGCTAACTTTGTGATGGCTGCACGGAAACATGTCATGTTTGGTGTCAAACATCTTGGAATACTACCCCCCGCCAGTTCTGGCAGTGGGGGTAGCATTCCACCCTTCTAGAGGGAGAGACATGTACACACCGGCCTGCCCGGTAACTTCTTTCCAAGCCCTGGCATCACAAAATGGATGCCGCTGCCACAGACACGGGTCTGGCCTCCTGCTGCTGACTGAAACTCCGGCAGGGGAGGCCTGGACAATAGGTTTCCTGTCCTAGGGAGGTGTAACCACCTCCCCAGACAGGATAATGTGTATTGGGGCTGGGCGGGAGCACTCTCTGGTGCTTTGAAGTCCTGCACTGGGGGCACACTTGATGTCCCTGTGCATACCCCAGTTCAAACTGGTTCAGGGGCTTCCAGCCCCTGCTCTGGTGCGAAACTGGACAAAGGGAATCGGTGTAACCACCCCTCTTTCCTGACCCTCCCATAGGTAGGTCCCCAGAGTATGTCCAACCCCCTAACTTAGTATAAGTATGGGACCCCAGTCCTTAGGACTTTAGATTTACCTGGACGAAACTCTGATACAGAATCCTGGACCTTCGACGCTCTACTTTAAGATTAGAGGACTGAAGAATCTCCCTTGGGGTCAAGGAAAGACTCCCCTGCTTGGCAGGCACCAAAGAAGCAATTGTCCGGTCTGCATCGCTGAAGCTCCCGCCGGACGCCGAAGTCTTTGCATCACCAGAGGTGGATTTCCAGACTTCCCTGAGGCTTCCCTGAGTCCCCAGAAAATCTGAGGCCCGTAGCTGTTGTGGGTAATGTGGAACCGTGACCCCTGGACACTGAGCACATTTGCAAGTGCATCCTCTTCTGGGCATTCCACGAAGTTGTGCTTTGGGCTCCGAGTAGCCCTTGCCTTCAGCACCGACTGCACTGAAGATCACTGGCCTCCACTCCACGACTGTCCTGTGAGCCAGCTCCAAGTGTGTCCACTTGAGGCTCCTTTGCGGTCGCTAGTCCATTGGCTAGTGGGCCCTCCTGAAGGCAACTCTAATTCTAATTGGGCTTTTCTGGTTGCTCCAGGCTTGTCCTGACTTATCCTTGCTGGGTGAGTTCCCCAGTCCTTGCTGGTCTGCATCAACGTCCTTCTTCTATTTCCACAAGACTTGCCGTTGCCAAGGCTTGTTGGGTCCAATCCGGTCGCCGACACATCAGCAAACGCCAAACGTTGTGGGACAGCTCGAATCCAGCTCCTGATTGTCGTCGATGCCTCCTGGACCTCGTGGCTGAAGAGTCAAGACGACCATCAACCTACCTGAAGCACCCGACATCGTTGGGCATCTGCTCATTGCCTTCCTGGTCACTGGCTAGTGACCCAGACTCTGTCCCCTCTGTTTTCAGGTTCTTCAGATCTCTGATCCACCTTTGGATCCACCCGAACACTTTCGACTTGGTCGCCAGCAGCCCTTTGCAGCAGATCGCCATTGTAAACGACGACGAAACCCGACCCCGAAAGACACCTATGCACCCGGCTTCCCTGGGTGAGGTAACTCGAGTACTCCGGTGCTCCCTTGGGTATAGACTCTAGAACGACCTAGTTCTAAAGGGGTTTGCTCTAAGTCCTCCTCTAAGTGTCCCTTTTCTTTAAAATTCCAACCGCGACTTTCCCTATAGAAGTCAACGGCGATTCGCGGCGGTGTTCTCACACTGCACGTGTCCCCCGTGGGTCCCCTGTGTCACTACCTTGGGTGGTTCCTTGTGGTCCAAGCACTTCTACAGGCTCTAGGCCTTGTGTCTAGCTCAGTCGTGGTTCTTATACCACTTTATTGGTATATGGTTTGGTACGCCCCTAGGGCTCATATGTGTATTTGTGCTATTACTGTTGATAACTAACTTATAACTTATGTACTTCGAACTCTAGCCTCATAAAGAGACTAGAGGGGTGTGTTTAGCAATAAATACATATATTTTGAATATATACCTGGTGTGGTCCTCTTTCATTTGGTCACTCAAGAGATTATAGACTGGTAAAACAAACTGCTTTACATTCCTTCAAGACTTAGTCTGAAGGCTGCTCTCCATAGCTACCACTAGGATAGCTTTCAATAAAGGTTGTCTTTAACCTATCTCCAATAAGGGGTTGTTTGGACTGGTGCAAGGTGCCCACTATAATTAGACCACTGTGATGTGCAACAGTTCATTTCGGAGCATGTGGCATGGTCACATTTCCAGGTTGTGTATGTGTATGACATGTCACATACCCCCAGGGTACCATGGGGAAAGGCTTGTACGTCACAGGGTGACCCATTGCCACAATAGTGATGGCCCTCCACAGTCTGTGTGCATGTTGTGTTTCCGATGTCTCTGATTCCATGTGCACGATGGGAGACAGTCTCCACATCCACGTTGTTTGTGCATGGACTTTGATGTTGTGCGTCATTGGCGTCCATGTCTGTCCTGCGGAGGCGACAGGGGCCACTACCTGTGGGAGTCATGTTTCATTTTCTGATGTGTACATGATACGCCATGCACCAGTGTCCATGTGGCAAGACAGGGTCACTGGGAATCTACCTGTCAATGAGCTGTGATGCCTGTGGCGCATCTGTCCAGACATGTCACTGTGGTGTGTGTGTGGAACGTGACAGCAGTAAATGGGTACTGTGACACAGCCTAATGGATTCCCATAGCACAACCTGGAACCTGTTGTCCACACATGTTGTACTGAGAAGTTAGATGATGGCCATGTAGGTGCCAGTTATGTCCGAACAGAACGGCACACACATCAAGTACTTGTGTCTCGTAATGATGTATCATGTGAAATTGAGTATGGTGAATGGCACATATGTGGGGTGACTGACAATCTTTCTTTCTTCAACCTATGCACTGCAGGGCTCCAGCTGTCCATAGACCATTCCCTGACCTGGCAACGATGGTGGAACGTGACAGCATCTGCGTACCGCTTCACCAGGCAGCTGATTGAGGATTTGGCAGTGCGCTTGGCACCACATTTG